>CM042378.1:28436319-28478819 GCA_023634145.1 Thymallus thymallus
AGACGCATAAATGGAATTAGTGTAACATCTTAACAAATATTTAATGTCAATAGGGTTTTTTAGTGTCTCTTGCACAATGGTAGACCTGGTTTATGTGAGTTTGCTGAATAGCTACATGGAACCCAAAATAGTTCTGCCTGGAATCAAAAAGGGTTCTTCAAAGGGTTCACCTTTGGGGACAGCCGAAGAACCCTTTTTTCTAAGAGTGCACAGTTGACAGTGCATGTCAGAGCGAAAACCAAGGAGGATTTGTCCGTAGAGCTATGAGACAGGATTGTGTCGAAGCACAGATCTGGGGAAGGGTACCAAAACAGTGGCCTTCATCATTCTTAAAAGGAAGAAGTTTGGAACCACCAAGATTCTTCCCTGAGCTGGCCGCTCGGCCGAACTGAGCAATCCGGGGAGAAGGGCCATGGTCGTTGGGGTAACCAAGAACCCGATGGTTACTCTGACAGCGCTCCAGAGTTCCTCTGTGGAGATGGACGAACCTTCAAGACGGACAACCATCTCTGCAGCATTCCAGCAATCAGAGCCTTATGGAAGAGCGGCCAGACAGAAGCCACTCCTCACTAAAAGACACATGACAGCCTGCTTGGAGTTTGCCAAAAGGCACCTAAAGGACTATCAAACCATGAGAAACAAGTTTATCTGGTCTGATGAAACCAAAATTTAATTATTTGGCCTGAATGCCAAGCGTCACGTCTGGATGAAACCTGCCACCATCCCTACGGTGAAGCATAGTGGTGGCAGCATCATGCTGTGGGTATGTTTTTCAGCAGGCAGGGACTGGGGGACTAGTCAGGATTGAGACAAAGATGAACGGAACAAAGTACAGAGGGATCCTTGATGAAAACCTGCTCCAGAGAGCTCAGGACCTCAGACTGGGGCGAAGGTTCACCTTCCAACAGAACATCGACCCCAAGCACACAGCCAAGACAACGCAGGAGTGGCCTCGGGACAAGTCTCTTAATGTCCTTGAGATGTCCAGCCAGAGCCCGGACTTGAACCCGATCGAACATCTCTGGAGAGACCTGAAAATAGCTGTGCACCGACGCTCCCCATCCAACCTGACAGATCTTGAGAGGATCTGCAGAGGAGAATGGGAGAAACTCCCCAAATACAGGTATGCCAAACTTGTACCGTCATACCCAAGAAGATTCAAGGCTGTAATCTCTGCCAAAGGTGCTTCAACAAAGTACTGAGTAAAGGGTCTGTATACTTATGTATGTAAATATGATTTCATTTTTTTATTTTGTACACATTATTTAAAAGGTTTTTGCCTTGTCATTTTGGGGTATTGTGTGTAGAATGATGAGGAACAAAATTATTTAATCAATTTTAGAATAAGGCTGTAACGTAACAATATGTGGAAAAAGTCAAGGGGTCTGAATACTTTCCGAATGCACTGTATGCATGCATGTATGTATGTATGTATGTATGTATGTATGTATGTATGTATGTATGTATGTATGTATGTATGTATGTATGTATGTATGTATGTATGTATGTATGTATGTATGTATGTATGTATGTATGTGTGTATTTATATGTATATATATACACAGTTGAAGTTTACATACACTTAGGTTGAAGTCATTAAAACTAATTTTTCAACCACTCCACAGATTTCATGTTAACACACTATAGTTTTGGCAAGTTGGTTAGGACATCTACTTTGTGCATGACACAAGTAATTCTTCCAACAATTGTTTACAGACAGATAATTTCACTTATAATTCACAATATCTCAATTACAGTGGGTCAGAAGTTTACATACACTAAGTTGACTGTGACTTTAAACTGCTTGGAAAATTCCAGAAAATGATGTCATGGCTTTAGAAGCTTCTGATAGGTTAATTTACATTATTCGAGTCAATAGGAGGTGTACCTGTGGATGTATTTCAAGGCCTTGTGAAGATGCTTGAGTAAACAGGTACAAAAGTATCTATATCCACAGTAAAACGAGTCCTATATTGACATAACCTGAAAGGCCGCTCAGCAAGGAAGAAGCCACTGCTCCAAAACCGCCATAAATAAGCCAGACTACGGTTTGCAACTGCACATGGGGACAAAGATCGCACTTTTTGGAGAAATGTCCTCTGGTCTGATGAAACAAAAATAGAACTGTTTGGCCATAATTACCATCGTTATATTTGGAGGAAAAAGTGGGAGGCTTGCAAGCCGAAGAACAACATTCCAACCGGGAAGCACAGGGGTGGCAGCATCATGTTGTGGGGGTGCTTTGCTGCAGGAGAGACTGGTGCACTTCACAAAATAGATGGCATCATGAGAAAGGAAAATTATGTGGATATATTGAAGCAACATCCCAAGACATCAGTCAGGAAGTTAAAGCTTGGTCGCAAATGGGTCTTCCAAATGAACAATGATCCCAAGCATACTTCCAAAGTTGTGGCAAAATGGATCAAGGACAACAAAGTCAAGGTATTAGAGTGGCCATCACAACGCCCTGACCTCAATCCTATAGAAATTTTGTGGGCAGAACTGAAAAAGCGTGTGCGAGCAAGGAGGCCTACAAACGTGACTCAGTTACACCAGTTCTGTCAGGAGGAATGGGCCAAAATTCATCCAACTTATTGTGGGAAGCTTGTGGAAGGCCCAAGGTAAACAATTTAAAGGCAATGCTACCAAATACTAATTGAGTGTATGCAAACTTCTGACCCACTGGGAATGTGATGAAAGAAATAAAAGCTGAAAGAAATCATCCTCTCTGATAGTATTCTGACATTTCACATTCTTAAAATAAAGTTGTGATCCTAATTGACCTAAAACAGGGAATTTATGCTAGGATTAAATGTCAGGAATTGTGAAAAACTGAGTTTAAATGTATATGGCTAAGGTGTATGTAAACTTCCGACTTCAACTGTATATATATATATATGGATTACATGTTAGGGTTACTAATGGCATAAGGTTTGCATAGTCTGAGACAAATTTGGGAAAACATCCTGTAAGCCTGTACACAAGCCATAGTTAAGACCCCAAGTCATTACAGAAAGAAAGTTATTGTTGAAATACCCCTCCATTATCAGTCAGATAAACATAACCTCCCTAAAACAATCATCATCTAGCCTACTACAACCATATAGCTGCATATAAACTGGCACTCATAGTTACCACTGGTAGGTTATAGAAGAAGTGTTTGATGGATTGAAGTGTTTTATGGATGGTCTCTAGCCAGATTAACGACATAGGAGCATTCTGAATAAATATGGCCTTTGTTGCTGCCAAGCTATGGCAAATAGTTGGATGGTGGTGTACTTGTTAGGGAGTGTTAAGTCAGTGCCGTAAACTAGTGAGTTTGTTTCTACGCTCAAAGCTTTGAAACGTCCTGTATTTCACAAACAGGAATCCGATAGTCACACACTGTTCTTTGTTGTCAAGCTTTTCCCATTGTATCTCGCAAAGCCTTTCACACGCATTCATTATTTCTTCCCCATTGAAACTGTTAGGCGATATAACGAATGCTGAGATCATCATGAGGTTAACTTTGATACGATGTAATCGCATGTTGTATAATTTACTTCTACGGTGAGAAGTCAGAAAGTTCGCTCACTATTTTCCCTTTTTCCAAGAGGGACCATGGCTACTGTAAACATGAAAAAACCCCAATAAAAAGAGTAAAAAACTATCCTTCCAAAGACCATTTCCTCTTAATGCATACCATGTTTGGAGTGGAATCAGAATAGTCCTATAACATAAAATATGTTTACTCCGCAGACATGCCACTCTTCACTCATAGGATTTTTGTAAACAGTGCTTCTTGGAAACAAGAACATTAGCGGAATTCCAATTTAAAATATATGCACCACTTATGTTAAGAGAGAGTATTCGTAGTACAACAAGCGCACCTTAGCCTCAAAGTTGGTACATATCAACATAATGGAAATCATCATTACACTGTTATAACGGTAGGAAACAAAGTTACGTTTTCACTCACTGGATGATAATGGTCCAACTAAGACGAGGTCCTCACTCAAAATGTGCTTACCTGTCAGTGTGTAAACTGTGGAAATCCAAAGATGTGTTGCACCGTGGTTGCCCTCGGTCTTTGTCTCTCTCTCAGTCTCTGAAGGTGTGTCCTCTGAACTGTACTTAGCGTTCTGACACCTCTCACAGTGCTACACCTGTGTGCTTTTATAAAGCCTTGTTCCGCTGGGACTGGAATCACTTCAGGTGATGTTTACACGGACACACATAGAAAGTACCGGTACCACACTACCGAACGCCAGCAGGGCTGTTGACTGTGTATGTGTTTACCCCACACAGCTCTGGTACCCAGGGCCAGCCTGAATACCCTCTGTTACACCACCAATGTCTAGGCATACACAAACACAAACACACACACACACACACACATGCTTGTACTTGCTATTGATGTGGTAAATAAAGATCTTATACATTCATACTACACACACGTCACAACTGCTTTTACAAGACTCTTATTATGATCGCTAAATAGTTTAAACACTTGCCCCCCAATCCCCCCCTTCCCCTAAACACGTGTAAATATTGGACTATAAATTGTTCCCTCCTGTATTATACTGATGCTAAAAAAATATGATATTCTACTGACCATTTACTTTATGTTCGTATTCTTATCTTTCGTTATTTCTTATTGTTGTTTGGTTTATAGAGAAGGAACCTGCGAGTAAGCGTTTGATTGGACGGATGTATACCATGTATGTCCTGTACATACGACTAATAAAACTGGAAACTAGGTCAAGAGGAAGCTGTGTGCCACTGTTTACAATTAACACACACACACACACACACACACACACACACGCACACACACACACACACACACACACACACACACACACACACGCTTGTATTTGCTGTTGTTGGGGTAAATAAAGATATTGAATTGTAGCCAGATTTTGTGATAGTACTTATGCCACATGAAAAGTATTTGCTGGCCGTGATTGTAGATTGGTTATTGCATCACGTGAGGCTTTTATAGTCGTTATTGTTGGATGGTTTTCTGGTCTCTCCCGATGATCAGGAACGGCGTGCTGTATGAAGGAAAATGTCAATGACGATTAGCATAAGAAGAGGGAAGGGCAGGTCACTGGATGCTATTCCACAGCCCATTGGCTCAGCAGCATTCATAATAAAACAGCACAGTCAGGGCCTAACATTACAAATCAATTGCATTTCCGTGTGTGTGTGTATAGGGCAGCCCCCAAAGTGACTTTCATGAATTGTATGCAAAAGGTTTTATTGTCTTCTCAGGATTTCAGCCTTCTCTGTGTGTCTCTTAACATCTCCCATTTTGTCACACCTCTTTGAAGCAGAGGTGCAGTTGTATTTTCGTCCTGTACGTCTGATATCTGATTGGTAGTTCATTTAACAGTAATGCTATTGGTCAACAACTCAGATTTTGAATCCAAACAACTCAGATGTTATAAAAAGGAACTCAGATTCATTGTCTCTTTCTCTGTGTTGCTGACCTGCGCTGGTGAGATACTCTCTCTTTCCCTCTACACCGTAGGGACTCTTGAGACATGGCCTTTTCAGGCTATGACTTCTCTCTCTCCCTCTCTGATCATGCCTAGAATAATGCCTTGTAATGCTAATATTTTCTTGCAACTTAAGCGTTGTGCCTTGTATGTGAATCCATTAATTTTACAATAATATTAAAGCTGCACTATGTAGAAATCGCTCTGCCATTTCCTGGTTGCAAAAATTCAAATAGTTTGCCTAATTTCAGTTTTATGTGACAAAACAAGCACAAGAATCATTGTGAAATATTGTATTTTCAGCTGTTTGACAACTGAAAGTAAAAGACGCAAAACAAAACTTAAGAAATGGAGGCATAGAAATAGAACAGATCATAGAACAGATCATAGAACAGATCAGGTTACCCACATAGAACACATCTAACTGATATTTCTATGTGAATTTGGTCAGATTACACGAAACTTTACACAAGCATTCACTTCTCATTACCATTTCTTGATATTAGTCATCTAAACTCATAATTCTTGATTCATTGTCTCTCTCTCTTTGTTCCTGACCTGTGTGTGTGTGTGTGTGTGTGTGTGTGTGTGTGTGTGTGTGCGTGCGTGCGTGCGTGCGTGCGTGCGTGCGTGCGTGCGTGTGTGTGTGTGTGTGTGTGTGTAGGCTGGGCCAGCCCCCGAAATGATGCTTATCAACTGTTTTCAAAATACGTTAAGGTTAGAATTAGTGTTAGGGTTAGAATTACGTAAATTTAGTATTAGAACTACATTTAGGGTTAGAATTAAGTTTAGGATTATAACTAAGTTTAGGGTTAGAATTAAGTTTAGGGTTAGAACTAACTTTAGGGTTAGAATTAAGTTTAGGGTTAGAATTAAGTTTAGGGTTAGAACTAAGTTTAGGGTTAGAATTAAGTTTAGAGTTAGAATTAAGTTTAGAGTTAGGGTTAGGAGCTTTGGGTTAGCTCTAGGGTAAAGGTTTTCGGGTTAGGGTTAGGGTTAAGGTTATAGTCAGGGTTAGTAGGGTTAGGTTTAGGATTAGGGGTTATGGAAAATAGGATTGAATTGTGTCCCCACAAGGTTAGTTATACAAGACTGTGTGTTTGCATGTCTGTGTAGAGGTCCAAACCACTGACCTCAAAGAAAGGCTTAGTCTGAATATTTCAATGCAGCCCTCTCTCTCTCCCCCTGCTTGTCACCCTTTCCACCCCCACCCACTTCTCCCCCTGACTGCAGTGTTGTTGCAGTGAGACTGTGTAGGAGACGCATGTGTGTACATACTAACTCGTGGAGTGCTGTGGCTGCATTCCCCCTGCCTACTCCAACACAGACCTGCTGCCTACTCTCGTATTCTTATAAATAAAGCAGAGCTGTTATTAAATGTGATGGAGACAGATGGAGGCTGTTGTTTACAAGTTCAACTGAATCTCTGGCCGACCAGGCATGACACCCTGAACAAAGTTGAGAGAGACGGAGGGAGGGAGGGAGGGAGGAAGGGAGGGAGGGAGAGTAGAGGAGGGGTGGAAGACGGGTAGTTGCAAAGCGTCTGTAATGAATGTGTAGCAAGATCATTCATCACTGTCTGAAGATATCATATCTCTAGTCGGAGGTCATCAGTGGGTGGAACAACATATCTCTCAGATTGATGTAGCATCTCAGCTTTACTTTCAGTAACACTCTGTCTAGACTCAGAGAGGTTAGAATGCAGCTCCACAGAAAGATGTTCATGATGTCCACAGAACTCTTACTGGCGGACCACATGCAGCTCTTCACTCTTTGTGACACTATAGATTCGTCTTAATAGATTCCCACTTTGAATGCTAATGTATACAGCAAGTAGGGTATTCATTATTTATTATTTTGGGAGCCCAAAAGGGACATCTCTTTTAACCCAGTCATACGTTCGTGGCTGTTGAGGCATCGTACATTGATTATAGTTTTTTGAGCAGATACCATTCTCTATTCTCAACAGACTTATCTAAGAGCAGAGATTACATTCATGCAAAATGTATTGTGTCAGTCTACAAAGCAAAGTGGAGGAGAGCCGTTGTGTACAGTGTCCAGGTCACATCCTAAAGTCATGATGAATTGATATCTCCCAATCTGTCAACCAGCTCATTCAGTGGTGACATTGATATTCATGTATCCCAGCAGGCTGTGGGCCGCTTCCCAGTCTCATTCAAATCTGTCCTGAACACAACACAACACCCTCAGCACCTTTAGCTGTGAGCATGATTACCTCTCCTATTTGAAGATACAATTGCAATAGCAATACATCTGGGGCTCTTTCTCTGTGATATCACTGCATGAAACACCTCTCCTATACTCTAATAGCGTGATTACATTTAGATGATGTGTGTGGGTTAGTTTTAATTCAGATGCCTATTTTTGTCTGCCTTATCTTTGTCTGACACATATGGTCACACCTCACACACACACCCATGGAAACACACGCATCCATGGGAACACACACAAACACCCGTCCTCTACAGTGTCAGGCCTTTGATCCTTTTACACATTCTTGGTCACTCCTTGAAAATAGCACAGGGTTTTTTTGTTCATGTGTATAAGTGGTTTGACTGACCCCCTGCTTGATCCATCACCCCCCCCCCCCCATCGCTGTGAACTTTGGAAAGGCCAGCTGTTCCCCTTTACAGGATGACTGAAGAGGCGGGTCTACCAGACACACATTGATTAGAGAAGCATTAATCAAGCCCAGGGATTATCCCCGGCATGGAAAAGGCTGCTTTCTATAGCAAACCAATTACACTTTTTATGGGATGGGAAGGTTAACTGGCTGGATGAGCAATCCGTTTAAATCACTGACACTCAAGGTCTGGAGACGCATGCAAGGGGAGGGGAGAGGAGAAGAATGGGGTGTTCTGGGTGGAGGGGTGAAGGGAAGGGAAGAGGAGGATTTTCTGGATGGAGGGGTGAAGGGAAGGGAAGAGGAGGATGTTATGGATGGAGGGGTGAAAGGAAGGAGAACGGGGTGTTCTGGATGGAGGGGTGAAAGGAAGGAGAACGGGGTGTTCTGGATGGAGGGGTGAAAGGACATATGGATGTAGAAGGGGAGATCGCATAGAGAGGATAAGCATCAAATTATGTTATTGGCCTTTCAAGTTAATTGGGGAGATTGTATTGAAAGGTCCATGGAAGGCAAGGATGCATTAGGCTGCCCTTGTTGCTTAGATAAAGAAATGTCTTTCCTTCATGCTGCATTGGTCATGCAGTGGGAGGTGTGTGTGTGTGTGTGCATGTGCGTGTGTGTGTTCGATGAGGAATGAGGAGGAGGGACTGAGAAAGGTCCTCTCTTCACTTTAATGGGTCTCATTCCATTAAGGATCACCGCCCTGCACTTTTAGAGGAGCTAAATTAACCTTGTAAAGAGAAACATCCTCTCATTACTTTGTAAAGAGAAACATCCTCTCATTACCTTGTAAAGAGAAACATCCTCTCATTACCTTGTAAAGAGAAACATCCTCTCATTACCTTGTAAAGAGGAACATCCTCTCATTACCTTGTAAAGAGGAACATCCTCTCATTACCTTGTAAAGAGGAACATCCTCTCATTACTTTGTAAAGAGGAACATCCTCTCATTACCTTGTAAAGAGGAACATCCTCTCATTACCTTGTAAAGAGGAACATCCTCTCATTACCTTGTAAAGAGAAACATCCTCTCATTACCTTGTAAAGAGGACCATCCTCTCATTACCTTGTAAAGAGAAACATCCTCTCATTACCTTGTAAAAAGGAACATCCTCTCATTACCTTGTAAAGAGAAACATCCTCTCATTACCTTGTAAAAAGGAACATCCTCTCATTACCTTGTAAAGAGGAACATCCTCTCATTACCTTGTAAAAAGGAACATCCTCTCATTACCTTGTAAAGAGGAACCTCCTCTCATTACCTTGTAAAGAGGACCATCCTCTCATTACCTTGTAAAGAGGAACATCCTCTCATTACCTTGTAAAGAGGACCATCCTCTCATTACCTTGTAAAGAGAAACATCCTCTCATTACCTTGTAAAAAGGAACATCCTCTCATTACCTTGTAAAGAGGAACATCCTCTCATTACCTTGTAAAGAGGAACATCCTCTCATTACCTTGTGAAGAGAAACATCCTCTCATTACCTTGTAAAGAGGAACATCCTCTCATTACCTTGTAAAGAGGAACACCTTCTTATTACCTTGTAAAGAGGAACATCCTCTCATTACCTTGTAAAGAGAAACATACTCTCATTACCTTGTAAAGAGAAACATCCTCTCATTACTTTGTAAAGAGAAACATCCTCTCATTACCTTGTAAAGAGAAACATTTTCTCATTACCACATCACCAATTCATGAAGTCATATCAAGAAACTTGATTTCAATTAGCTCATAAAGCCTTCAGTTTATAATGACAGCCTCTAGTTGATGAGGCCTAATCTGTCTTCTAGTCCTCCCCTCCAATATGTGATGAGTCTTTAATCTTTGATGGGATACTCTGATCATGGGAAAGGTGCCATTATATTTACCTGCTAGACTTAATTTAATTGAATTGAATCGTCTTGTCTGACTCACCTGGACATATGCAGTTCTTGCATTGTTCAAATAGAAAATGCTGTTTTACAGACCAACAGCAATGTTTGAATTTAGCTTTAAAGGTTCCCAAGTTTGAGCCAGGGTTTTGTGGAATACCTTTCATGTGCTGACTTCAGTGCCACAGTCATTGGAGGCTCAGCAAGCTGCTTTGCTCTCTCAGTCCTTTGAAGTGGAAATGCAGGACTTGATATCTTGTTTTAAGAGGGTAATTGACTTTGTATTACTCAGACACGGACCGCTGTTGGTACCTTGACTCGTTCATAATTGATTACAACTTGTTTCATGAAATATGTACAATGCAGAATTCATTATTTATTTATCCCCTAAACTGTGAATTATAGTTGACCATCACCTCTAATATCAACAGATGATCAACTTGAGGGTAGAACATTTGGTTGCAGAACAAGATTAACTGACACAAGTCTGTTGAGGCAATAGTAGCGTAATAACACACATCATGACTGTTCCATGCTGACTGTGAATAAAGAGGTGCTACTAATCCTTTTAGAACACGTATCATGACTGTTCCACGCTGACTGTGAATAAAGAGGTGCTCTTATTCCTTTTAGAACAACATATCATGACTGTTCCACGCTGACTGTGAATAAAGAGGTGCTCTTATTCCTTTTAGCATAACATATTATGACAGATATTTCTGTTCTTCGTTGATCCATTGCAGCAGAGGGGAGGCGTAGAGAGGAGCCTTTAAAAAGGTCACCATGAAGGTTATTAATGGCATGACAAAAAGCAGACGGGCAATTCCACGATAACAGAAAAATCAGATTTTTCACTTTAAAATGTATGTAAAAAAAAAAAACAATCATTCTGTTAACGTGGAATTTCCCAGATATTGTTATTTCCATGTTAACAGTGCAGCTCATCCAGACAGCCCTGATGGTTTTGTAATCTCAAGGAACATTTACGCATGAAGCACACAAATATAAAATATACATAGTTTGCTGTACCAGTACAGTTAGTACAACAGGCATGCTAAAACAATTGGCATGCTTAAACAATATTCATGCTAAAACAACTGGCATGCTAAAACCATATATTTATGCTAAAACCATATATTTATGCTAAAACAATATTCATGCTAAAAACAAAGCAAGGCTTGAACTGTTTTGTGTTGTTGTTTCTAGTCCATCGTCCAGCATAGAAAACTGTTACTGTCCATCGTCCTGAATTTGTCTCTGCAGTAGACAGTAAAAAGAGTTTGTGTGTTTATTCAGACTCCTTCCCCTCCCTCCACATACAGTACATATCTTATGAGCTATAGTGTACAATGAGGTCCCTGTTCAGCCAGCCCAGCCAGCCCCTCTCAGCCCAGCGATCCCCTCATGTCAGCCCTGGTGACAGCCCCTCTCAGCCTCTCTCTGCTGGTGGCCAGTCCCTCAGTGGGACTCAGACATGATGTGCTCTCCCTGCTGGCCCCCCACCTGCACCAGGGTCTGGCTGACTAATCACCTGAATACATTACCCATGTATACACACACACACGCACTGTCACACCTCTGTTCTCCACCTGTCTCTCTTCCCTTTTTCTGCCTTTCTCCACATTTTCTTGAAGGGTAATTTAATTGTCCTGAATTTTCACAGGGTATACATAAAGGCAGCTGTCCACTCAGAGTTTATTGGAATTGCTTATGCAAAAGAGGGATTCGTCAAAATGTTTGTGTGTTTGTGTGTATGTATTGCATCAGTGCCAGCCCATTCCCTTAATGTTAGTTGCAGAATTCTCTGTTCAGGGGACAGTGGGGGAAGGAAGGACGTTGGGTGAAGGGGAGGGGGTCGATGAACGATATGTACATGCGATCAACGTCACATGAAGAACAGTAAATTATTGACAAACAGTCACAGCTAGCTCAGATGGACTGCCCTGCTCCACAAAAGAAAAGTGATCTTAAAGGAGTGTGTGTGCATGTGCACCTGCATGCATGTGTGTGTGACTGAGTGCATGTGTGTGTCCGTCTGTGTCTATGCCCTCAGGGAACACTGACTTGAAATGCTATTGCAGGCCAAAGTGTGTATTCTTCAACGTCTGTCTATTCACCTGTCATTGTCATCCACTCTGATTCAGGTAGAGGTAGTTGTTCAACCTGAGCTTCCCTTGTCACCTGTCAAGACACAAGCAAAATAACATCAGCGGTTTTAATCCATCCAGATCTGAGAGTCTAATGGAGAGATATTGGTTTTTCAGCACCTATGCAGTCCTTAAACTAAATGACAATCTATCAATCTCAAGGGCCTGACAGACACATATTAGGTGTCAAACTATGTACTGTACACCTGCAGTAAGTGAAATAAAGGCTTCAGTTTTAAACACAGGCTAATCATGTACACCGTATGTGTCAAACTCATTCCACAGAGGGGCGAAGTGTCTGCAGGTTTTCTGTCCTCCCTTTTACTTGGTTGATGCATTAAGGTCACTAATTAGTAAGGAACTCCCCTCACCTGGCTGTCTAGGTCTTAATTGCAGACCTGCAGACACTAGACCCTTCATGGAATGAGTTTGGCATCCCTGATGTACACCAACCAACCAACCAACCAACCAACCAACCAACCAACCAACCAGAGCCAAGTTTATAACGTTAGTGTTAACTGCTGAGCTGATTGGGAGAGGGGAAAGCTTTTTCGGACCTTGATGAGTGAGTGCATCATTTTTTATTAGAACCAGCAATTTTTTGTTTGATCACTGCTCTAATCACTGCCATTTTTCTTAGACAAAAGTCCATAACACACAATTTTCCCCGTTGCTTGAGGATTTCAAAGAGGATGTAAATGTGCCTATTGTTCTCCACACCTCAATTTACAAAATGGATGAGTCTCTGTGTATGTCTCTCTGGGTTAAAGACACACTCTGTCAACCACAGACTTTCTATAGTTGGCTCATAACTCCATTTCTGCATTTAGTTTTCCTCAGCGGTGTCTTGGCAATTATTACTGGCACTTCAAATTGCCAGTGGATTCTTGAGGAAATCATGATTGACATGAGAAGTGCTTGAAGGGCGAGCTGAGGGCTGTCTCATTACCGAGGGTAGCAAATTATTGTGTATGTATGTCAGGGGAGAGATATCTCTATCAGAGTATACAGCCCTGTGACTAGTGAATGTCAGAATATACAGCCCTGTAACTAGTGCACGTCAGAGTATACAGCCCTGTGACTAGTGAATGTCAGAATACACAGCCCTGTGACTAATGAATGTCAGAGTATACAGCCCTGTGACTAATGAATGTCAGAGTATACAGCCCTGTGACTAATGAATGTCAGAGTATACAGCCCTGTGACTAGTGAATGTCAGAATATACAGCCCTGTGACTTATCACTAACCCTAGCTTCATGTCGACATCCGGGGTTAACCCTCCATAACTCTAGCTTTATATCAACATCCCGGCTTAACACTAACCCTAACTTCATGTCCACACCCCAGTTCAACCCTAACCCTAGCATCATGTCCACATCCCAGTTCAGCCTTGACCCTAACCTTAACCGTAGCATCATGTCTACATCCCGGCTCAGCTCTAACCCTAGCCTTAAGAGGTTAACCCATTTTACATTTACACTGATCAGCGGCTTCTCTTCTCTTGATAGCATCACAGTCTTCATACTAAAGGAGAACTGCTTTGCTCTCAATCGTTATGTATCTATTCACTTGACTAAATTCAAGTCTTTATCCTAGCAACCATCTTTGAATATAAACTGTGGAAAATAATCAGTGAATGTGTGCGTCTCCACAGAGCCAGGAGGACTGAATGCGGTTGCAAGATGCTCAGTGTGTGTGAAGCAGTGGTGGCACTTAAATTGGGAAGAACGAGCTCATAGTAATGGCTGAAACAGAATTATTGGAATGGTCTCAAAAACATCAAACATCTGGTTTCCATGTGTTTGATACCATTCCAATTCCGTTCATTATTATGAGACGTCCTCCCCTCACCAGCCTCCTCTGGTGTGATGCCTCTGATAGAGAAGCTGCACCACCTGTTTGGGACTCCTCTTGTCTCTTCGCTGCTCAGTGAGGCACAAGATGAACCCTTTACATCTTAGTGATCCTCCTACTTGTCACTCTTCATAACGCCCAGGGACCCCCTCGGTAATCTGCTAAGCAAAATGAGGTGGGCCCCCACCTCTACACCCCCTGTTCTCCCCAGCTTCCCCAAACCCTGACACGCTTCATTTCAGTCCTTTGATGACAGTGATGGGACGAGAGACAACCCTCCCCCATCTTCACTAGGAACAGATGAGAAAACAGACACACGCTCCTCCAGCACATCTCTATCAATCACGTTTTCACTAGAAGCATTACCAGATGGCTAGGAAGATGACCACAGACTTCATTTGCTGTTTAGTTTTCATTATGTGCAGAGACGCAACTCGTGGAATGATCAATGCTATGGGTGACATTCTGGAATTGGCACACGGGTCAAAGTAGTGGTACATTTAATTCCCATACTGGTTACACTATACTATAAAATGACTATACAATTCCATATGATACTGTAATACAAAAATGTTCCCATTACTTCAGCGATGACGATCTGGATTACGAAGAATATAAAATAAGTCAAGACATGAATAGACCTTTCTCCTCTTTTTACTCCACACAGGCAAGTCTTTCATTCATAATGACTCATAGTGTCAGGATTAGTGTTCAGAGATGCCTCTGGGCAACTCTATGTTTAAGGTTTGTTGGTCCCCAGTTAGAGGCAGCTGCCATACGTTGTCTCTAATTGGGGATCCTATTTAAGTTCATTATTGTGCCCACCTGTGTGTGGTTCTTTGTTTGTGCATGTCGCACATCAGTTCGTGGTTTTGTTCTCTCCTTTATTTTGTTATTTTAATTACAAATAAAGGAATGTCTGCATTCTACTGCTCAGCGCCTCGGGTCCTGTCTCTAAGCCATGACAGCTAGATGTCCACTCTTAAGAAATTCCTTTATGCATCTCCTTTTCCTGGCGTTTAAAAATGTATGCAATTTTAATAGTTACTTTTCATAACACTTAACTTTAAATAATACATTTTGTGTCTGGAGAAAGCCTTCAGCATTTGATTTTAATTATACGATTTTGATTGGCTGAGTTTGATTGCTTTTCCATTTTCTGGCAGCAGGGTAATTGTGTGAGCTTGATGCTGCTTCATTGTGAACTTGTGCCATAACTAGACTGAGTATACTACGACATTCAGAGACTTGTCCCGAAACCACTCCTGCGTTGTCTTGGCTGTGTGCTTAGGGTCGTTGTCCTGTTGGAAGGTGAACCTTCGCCCCCAGTCTGAGGTCCTGAGCGCTCTGGAGCAAGTTTTCGTCAAGGATCCCTCTGTACTGTGAGGGCTTGGTTGTGGTAAGGCCCGTTACTCCCACCTAGGGGAGGTAAGAGGCACACAATCAAGTCCTCACACCCTAACTAGGGAGATTATGATCCCCAATCAGAGACAGCTGTCTAGCGTTGTCTCTGATTGGGGATAGTATTTAGGCTCCACACACTTCCACCTGTGTGTGGATCATTGCTTGTGCTATTGTATTTGTTTGTCAGTACTCACGCCACGGTGCCAATAGCTTTCTTGTTTTGTTTAGTTTTATTATTAGTATTATAATAAAACATGTTCGCACAGTCCTCTCACTCTGCGCCTCGTTCCCTGCACACTCACCGTGACATGTACTTTGCTCCGTTCATCTTTCCCTCGATCCTCACTAGTCTCTGAGTCCCTGCCTCTGAAAAACATCTCCACAGCATGATGCTGCCACCACCATGCTTCACCGTAGGAGCGGTGCCAGGTTTCCTCCAGGCGTGACGCTTGGCATTCATGCCAAAGAGTTCAATCTTGGTTTCATCAGATCAGAGAATCTTGTTTCTCATGATCTGAGAGCCCTTTAGGTGCCTCCAAGCGGGCTGTCGTGCCTTTTACTGAGGAGTGGCTCCCGTCTGTCCACTTTACCATAAAGGCCTGATTGGTGGAGGGCTGCAGAGATGGTTGTCCTTCTAGAAGGTTCTCCCATCTCCACAGAGGAACTCTGGAGCTCTGTCAGAGTCACCATGGAGTCCCCTCCCTGACCAAGGCCCTTCTCCCCCGATTGCTCAGTTTGGCCGGGGATCTTCAATGGTGCAGACCTTCCCCAGATCTGTGCCTTGACACAATCCTGCCTTGGAGAATTCCTTTGACCTCATGGCTTGGCTTCACAGAGGTTGATTAACCAACACAATGTTTAAGATACTTATTACGCAGAGGAGCTCTTTCAGTCACAGACTGATCCCACCACGGTGTGCCAGAGAGCGCTACAGGAGGTCCTTCCTGCCGGCGGCTATGAGACTATATAATGCCTCACCGGGGTGCCGTGCCGTCGGCAACATAGATCTGGAACTGTTGGGGTGCTAGGACCTAGTTTAATAATTATGCATCCATCCGTGAGTAACTCTGTTCCGTCAGCACTCATCCACTCAGGCCATACGTATTCATACAGGTCTGTATATACATACCCATGTACAGTTGTTATATTATATCACATGCAATATTGTAAGTAATTATTGGACCTAGGCATTCACTCAGGAATGCATATTAGTATCCTGCCAGTTGCACCTTTTCTCATTGCTTTTAGTATATCAAATGTGCAATAAGTGCAGTTGTCTGTAATTAAACCCTGCGCACTAAGGACTGTATTTTAAGGGAATTACTATTATTACCCCAATGATATCATACACACATTTAGCTATTAAAGTATCTCTTCCTGTCATTACCTGTACAGTTTGTGTAAACATGCAAGTATTCACTTATCTGTAAATATAACTGTATACCTAACTGTACAGCTAATTTAACCATGCAAAATTTTCACCTACCTGTTCATTTACCCAGTCTGTCTATTAAGTAAACTATTATTACCCTCGCTCATATCATACGCATTAGCTACTGAAGTATTTCTCTGCCATCAACCTGTATAGTATAGTTAACCATCCAACATCCACCAATGTATAGTGTACATATTCAGCCAACCACTCATACTATGCAATGTCCTTTTATAGCTTTTTTTTGCACTCCAGATATCCTGTATTTCTATACTTTTTCATACTGCCGCTCTATGTATCATGTACCGTGTATCTGTCTTTTGTGTACTTTCGTTGTGGCATTTTGCACCTGCCCTGTGTTTTTGTTGTAGCTGCTTGATAATGAAATTTCCCCCCCGGGGGATCAATAAAGTACCTATCTATCTATCTATCTATCTATCTATCTATCTATCTATCTATCTATCTATCTATCTATCTATAGTCTGTGAAATTAGCGCCCCGTGTTGCTCAGTTGCTAGAGCTTGGCGCTTGCATTGCAAGGTTTGGGGATTAAATTCCAACCGGGGACTAGTATGGAAATGTATGCACTCATCACTGTAAGTCACTTTGCATAAGAGTGTCTGCTAAATGACTGAAATGTAAATTAGGGTGATCTGAGATGTTGTTATGTGGGTTGTGAGCTAGAGCAGGACAGATGGAGGGCATCACTGAGCGCATAGTTATGGTTGTGTTCTCCTACTCTTTTCTCTACGGAGGTTTCCAGTGATTTGCATCGATTGACTCCCAGCCCTTGGACAGTCATCCCAGCCACAACCTCCCTCCACACAGACCAGACCCAGGGGGGATGCTGCTTAGCTCTCTGTTCAGGGGGATTAGGGGAGGGAGGCTTTCAAAGGAGCTCCATGGAGGAATCTACTATGCATTGGAAATCTTTGCTCCTCTGAGAGGACAATATGGAGGGGAAGGACATCAGTGGATTGAGTCATACAATTATGCAGTTGCTGGCCACCTTTATTTAACCAGGTAGGCCAGCTGAGAACTAGTTCTCATTTACAACTGAAACCTGGCCAAGATAAAGCAAAGCAGTGAGACAAAAACAACAACAACACAGAGTTACACATGGGATAAACAAACATACAGTCAATAACACAAAATAAAATGTATATACAGTGTGTGCGAATGTAGTTAGATTAGTGAGGTAAGACAATAAATAGGCCGTAATGCCGAAATAATTACAAGTTAGCATTAACACTGGAGTGATAAATGTGCAGATGACTATGTGCAAATATTCCTTTGGTGCGGGCAGAGATACTGGGGTGCAAATGATCAAAAAATTAACAGTATGGGGATGAGGTAGTTGGGGTGGGCTATTTACAGATGGGCTGTGCACAGATGCAGTGATCGGTAAGCAGCTCTGACAGCTGATGCTTAAAATTAGTGAGGGAGATAGGAATCTCCAGCTTCAAGGATTTTTGCAATTCTTTCCAATCATTGGCAGCAACGAACTGGAAGGAATGGCGGCCAAAGCAGGTGTTCGCTTTGGGGATGACCAGTGAAATATACCTGCTGGAGTGCATGCTACGTGTTGGTGTTGCTAAGACTTATAGACGACCTGGAGCCAGTGGGTTTGGCGACGAATATGTAGTGAGGGTCAGCCAATGAGAGCATACAGGTCGCAGTGGTAGGTAACATATGGGGCTTTGGTGACAAAACGGATGGCACTGTGATAGACTACATCCAAATTGCTGAGGAGAGTGTTGGAGGCTATTTTGTAAATGACATTGCCGAAGTCAAGGATCGGTAGGATAGTCATTTTTACAAGGCCTGTGATCGGTTGAAGAGCATGTATTTAGTTTTACTAGCATTTAAGAGCAGTTGGAGGCCACAGAAGGAGAGTTGTATGGCGTTGAAGCTTGTTTGGAGGTTTGTTAACACAGT
This sequence comes from Thymallus thymallus, assembly GCA_023634145.1. Lineage (NCBI taxonomy): Eukaryota > Metazoa > Chordata > Actinopteri > Salmoniformes > Salmonidae > Thymallus > Thymallus thymallus. The sequence continues at coordinate 28,455,099 of CM042378.1, forward strand.
GTCCAATGATGGGCCAGATGTATACAAAATAGTGTTGTCTGCGTAGAGGTGGATCAGAGAGTCACCAGCAGCAAGAGCGACATCATTGATATATACAGAGAATAGAGTCGGCCTGAGAATTTAACCCTGTGGCACCCCCATAGAGACTGCCAGAGGTCCGGACAACAGGCCCTCCAATTTGACACACTGAACTCTATCTGAGAAGTAGTTGGTGAACCAGGCGAGGCAGCCATTTGAGAAACCAAGGCTATTGAGTCTGCTGATTAGAATGCAGTGATTGACAGAGTCGAAAGCCTTGGCCAGGTCGATGAAGACGGCGGCACAGTACTGTCTTTTATCAATGGCGGTTATGATATCGTTTAGGACCTTGAGCATAGCTGAGATGCACCCATGACCAGCTCGGAGGTGTATTTAGAGGGCATGTTAGTCAGGATGATATCTATGAGGGTGCCCTTGTTTACGGATTTAGGGTTGTACCTGGTAGGTTCCTTGATAACTTGTGTGAGATTGAGTGCATCTATCTTAGATTGTAGGACGGCCGGGGTGTTAAGCATATCCCAGTTTAGGTCACCTAACAGTACAAACTCTGAGGATAGATGGGGGCAATCAGTTCACATATGGTAGGGGCTATCTGAGGCATGTTGAGCGGGACTGGGGGCTCTACAGTGAAATAAAGCAATAAGAGCTAACCAAAACAGCAATAGACAAGCATATTGACATGAGAGAGAGGCATAAAGCAATCACCGGTGGTAATTGACAGAGCTAAGACAACAACGGGCAATGGCGATGAATGGGCAGAGACGGTCAGCTAGAGAGCATGCTGCTCATACACACAGGACCTGAGTTCGAGGCTGAGGCCTAGCAGGTAAATAGAATGAGGTACCGTGTTAGGGAACATCGACCTCCTGGCCGATTATCAGTCCAGCAGACCTCAGCTGTGTAGCCGAGTGATTGGAAGGTCCAATGAGCAGCAAGAGGTGAGCCAGGGCATGTACTGTACTTGTAAGGATCGCTAAACTAAATGGCCATCAATAAATAATAATGTCCTGAAGTGTAGACAGCACCTCTCTACTGAATGGAGAGAAAAGCTGGCCAAAAAGAAACTACACCTTAATCAGAACAATTACTGAGCTGGAAAGCACAATCCCTATTAACAAGATAACAGTAACCTCTTACCTAGTGTCATACTGCTCATCGGGCCCATTAAATTTGATTTTCCATTCTGCCCAGGCAATTTTCAAGGCTCCGACTCGCACATTAATCTGTGTTAAACTTTAAATGACACAACCGAAGTAATGTAGAGTTCAATTACTGTGACAAGTATGAAAATATTCATATCAATAATTGCTTTTTGTCCACCAATGTATGCTCAATGGGATTGTCCAGGGGCAGTTTGTTATTTGGAATGAAGAAAGCTTATTTTGATTAACAGTCAGCAGCATCCACTGTTTTGTGATTGCTATCATGGGCAAATGGGAAACAGATTTGAGGAGAGGTTTACAAATGACGTGAGGGCATAAACTCTATCCAGAGTTTATAATGCTCAAATCCGTTTCGGACAACTGCTTGCTACTAGCTAAATGTGTGTGGAATTCCAAAAGCATCCTTCCTCCTCTCCCCAACCCTATAAGCTCCTCCCTGCTGCTTGGGGATTTGAGGGGTATCGAAAAGCAATATGTCTGACATATTCAGAGCAGAGAGGGAATATGGTATTAGCATTTCAATTGAGGGAATGAGGGATGCAGCCTTTAGCCGTGGTATATTGGCCATATACCACAAACCTCAGAAGTGCCTTAATGCTATTATAAACTGGTTACCAACGTAAAAGTATTGTCATACCTGTGGCATACGGTCTAATATACCATTACTTTTAACCCATCAGAATTCAGGGCTAGAACCACACAGTTTATAACACGCCACAACACAACTAAAGCTACTCATCTCACCTCACCTCACCTCATCTCACCACACCTCACGTTCCCTTCTCTACTAGTCACTCACCTCACCTCACCTCACCTCACCTCACCTCAAATCAGCCAGCACCTCTTCCACCCAGCGGACCCTGTTTAACTCATGTTGTCAGAAATACAGATGAAAGCGAGTACGTCTGAGGGGTCCAATGACAAGGTGTGTCTGCTCTTGCTGTCCTGTAATGTTCCCTTTTCTACTAATCACTCACCTCACCTCACGTTCCCTTTTCTACTAATCACTCACCTCACCTCACGTTCCCTTTTCTACTAGTCACTCACCTCACCTCACGTTCCTTTTTCTACTAATCACTCACCTCACCTCACGTTCCCTTTTCTACTAATCACTCACCTCATCTCACGTTCCTTTTTCTACTAATCACTCACCTCACCTCACGTTCCTTTTTCTACTAATCACTCACCTCACCTCACCTCACCTCACGTTCCCTTTTCTACTAGTCACTCACCTCACCTCACGTTCCCTTTTCTACTAATCACTCACCTCACCTCACGTTCCTTTTTCTACTAATCACTCACCTCACCTCACGTTCCCTTTTCTACTAATCACTCACCTCACCTCACGTTCCTTTTTCTACTAGTCGCTCACCTCACGTTTCCTTTTCTACTAGTCACTCACCTCACCTCACGTTCCCTTTTCTGCTAATCACTCACCTCACGTTCCCTTTTCTACTAGTCACTCACCTCACCTCACGTTCCCTTTTCTACTAATCACTCACCTCACCTCACCTTCCCTTTTCTACTAGTCACTCACCTCACCTCACGTTCCCTTTTCTACTAGTCACTCACCTCACCTCACCTCACGTTCCCTTTTCTACTAATCACTCACCTCACCTCACCTCACCTTCCCTTTTCTACTAGTCACTCACCTCACCTCATGTTCCTTTTTCTACTAGTCACTCACCTCACCTCACGTTCCTTTTTCTAATTACATTATTTTTTGTTTTAAATGTCATACTTTCCTCTGCTCCACTCTCTCTTTATCCCTCACGTCTCCACTCTCTCTTTATCCCTCACGTCTCCACTCTCTCTTTATCCCTCACGTCTCCACTCTCTCTTTATCCTTCATATCTCCACTCTTTGTCTTTGTATTCTTTATTGATATTCAACAATTAATATTCTTCTGTTCCCATCTGCCACTTTTTCTGTACATGACTCAAACCCTCAAAAACAAACCTTTCTACCGCCCCTCCCGGTCTGTAGTCAAACCCTAAATGCCAGCCTTGGATCTCTCTGAACCGTCAGGCAGTCAGTCTCCACTTTTGATCTACTGGACACCTCTCATCTAAATTTGGGTTTAAATGAGCTGGACTCCCCTCTTCAGTAGAGAGGATCTGAGGACAAGGGAGGGCCTGGGAGGTAAGGCCAGATGAGGCCCCATCTGGAAAGACCCAGGCCCTGCCAACTCTCATCCCAGTGTCTGGAGACGCTCCCCACTCATCACCAGCCATCAAAGGGTGCCTGCCCACCAGCCCCCCCAAGCCCTCCACAGCACAGTGGGCTGCCCCTCTCTCCCGGTCCGCTCATTACAGACAAAGAGAGGTAAAATCAGCCAGCACCTCTTCCACCCAGCGGACCCTGTTTAACTCATGTTGTCAGAAATACAGATGAAAGCGAGTACGTCTGAGGGGTCCAATGACAAGGTGTGTCTGCTCTTGCTGTCCTGTAATATCCATAACCCCTGCTCTAGCTGGTTCCTGTAATAGCCATATCCCCATCTCTAGCTGTTTCCTGTAATAGCCATAACCCCTGCTCTAGCTGTAATACCCATAACCCCTGCTCTAGCTGTTTCCTGTAATAGCCATAACCCCATAACCATTACACCATTATGAAAAATACATATTGAGATGCTCTTGTAACCTATTGCAACCTTGATGAACATTCGGTGTTACATTGTGTTGAGGATCCGGCAGCATATTTAGATCCAGATGAAATCTGAGGTCCAGTGCAAAAACACAAAAATGTGTCAGTTGTTTATAACCTATTGACGCTCAGGAGCCTACACACAAATCAAGTTAATATATTGCTATTGGCCAAGTTTATTATTTTTGTTGATCAAGTATTTTTCTTACTCTATGGATCCAGTCTCATAGTAAATCAAATCTAATCATGATCTGTAACTAGGCTTATGACAGAAGTGGAGGCATCGACCTGTATAGTATAGTTAACCATCCAACATCCACCAATGTATAGTGTACATATTCATCTATCTATCTATCTATCTATCTATCTATCTATCTATCTATCTATCTATCTATCTATCTATCTATCTATCTATCTATCTATCTATCTATCTATCTATCTATCTATCTATCTATCTATCTATCTATCTATCTATCTATCTATCTATCTATCTATCTATCTATCTATCTATCTATCTATCTATCTATCTATCTATCTATCTATCTATCTATCTATCTATCTATCTATCTATCTATCTATCTATCTATCTATCTATCTATCTATCTATCTATCTATCTATCTATCTATCTATCTATCTATCTATATATATATATATCAAATGTTTTACCTCACCCGTGCTTGGCTAACGCAGCAACTCCAAATCTTTAACATCATGTGAAGATAGATCACATTAATTTAGCATTGCCCGGTGCCCAGGATGGGTGGAGATTTCTTCTTAGTTTAGTATCAAGGGAATGGCCAAAAATGAGCAAACCCCACCAGAGGCACCAGGCTATGCAAAACGACTTCGCCCATTGTTACACATTGAAAGGTCAGAATTAGGTGGTGTATCATGTTCAGTCGGTAGGCTAGGCTACTTTGTGTGGATTGTTCAGACTATTTTCAACCCAAATTCATTAACACAATGCAACACATAGCTACTGTAATTCAACACTGTTACCATCACTGTTGGAATGTTTCATCATCCTGACCAGTGTTCTCCAGCAGCTGTATACCTATTCCTCACGTAACCTCTGACCTCTTCTCTTTATCCCCCATCTGTTCACACAGCCAGAGAGGAGACAAAGAGCCAAGTTGATACCTGATAGGGGATCCTGGGAATGATCATCTTTGTTTGGCGAATGAAAAATAGAACTTCACTCCAGGCCAGAGATGAGCTGTATGACCTGAGTGAGTAGACTTCCCAGCTTTCATCCTCCACCTGAGATACATGCTGTACAGGATAACACTCACAACACGTAAAATCCAAACCAAACGACAGACTGAAGCAACTGTGAGTTTGCAGTGCACACTGTATGAGCATTCAATGTATTTATAATCACTGATCAAATGACATGAAATGACTTTACCACTTAGTGGGAGAAACACTGTCCAACTGCGTCATGACGTCTGTATTTGGCAATAGCAGCAATGTCCAACATCTGTTTCAGTGCCATTCCCCTGGCCTGTCATTCAATTAGCTCTGCATTGACTCTACTGTTTTTCCATGGTTTCTGGGTAATTGGGCTTTGTCTCCTCCACTCAAAGCCCTTACCAAAATAGTTTGTGTTTTATTCAGCGAGAGGAGCTAAAATGAAGTGGCTAAATGGAGTCATTAGAGTCCATTACCACAGAGTATGATGCTTTTCCATCCGTCCATTATCTTAGGGCCTCCCATCTATTTTCTCCTCTCATTTTGTGGCTGAGATTCCCCTGTGTGCTCTGGCGTCTGTCTCTGCTAAATCACTGTTACAGGACCTCCGGTGATTTTAGGAATGAATGAATGAACTCTGCCTCAGATACCACCAGTAGATGAACAGTAACATGAAGGAATGAATGAATGAACTCTGCCTCAGATACCACCAGTAGATGAACAGTAACATGAAGGAATGAATGAATGAACTCTGCCTCAGATAACACCAGTAGATGAACATTAACATGAAGGAATGAATGAATGAACACTGCCTCAGATACCACCAGTAGATGAACATTAACATGAAGGAATGAATGAATGAACACTGTCTCAGATACCACCAGTAGATTAACATTAACATGAAGGAATGAACACTGCCTCAGATACCACCAGGCTTCGTTTTGCTCTTTGGTTTTTTTTAGTCTTCAGACTATGATTATCGGCTGCTCCTGTGTCCCCATATTTGTAGAGATTTGTGTTTGTTAAATATGATGTTCTATGATGATGTGTCTACTGAATAGTATACGTAAAATACAGGAGTTAGTCGATGATATGACAAATATATGTGTGTAACCTCTGCAACCTGCTTTAAAATAGGATTTTAGAACGGGTGACATCATGATGGATAGAGCCTGATATCTCCCAGGACTAGGCCCACAGGCAGCAGGCTTCGTCTGCGTGACTCCAAGGGTTGCAATACTTGAACAGCCGATGGCACCAACCAGCTGACTGTCACCTCATAGTGACTGACCTCCTGCTCCTGTAATTTAGCAACCCCTCTGTTCCCCTCTGTCCTTTGGATCCTATTGGAGAGGATCCATTCCAGAGACACAGAGCTATGCTCACCCCTCAACCCCAGTGTTCCTCCATGTGGTTCTGGCTCAGTGAACACCATTATAGTACAGAGGACGTTTCCCACAGAGGCAGAGCAGCAGAGCCTGGCTCAGATGGGAGACAGCTTTACTTACGCTACAGTAGCTGCACTTTGGAGGGATGTGGCCTATCGCATTCTCTATGTGCTGGAATGTATCTCTGTCACTATCAGTCACCGCTGTGAAAGAGAGGGGTTGTTTAGGTGGCGGTGCAGGAACTGACACCGTTGAAACACTGTAGATGGAGTTGAGAGGTGTTGAGATGAGGAGAGCTATGCAGCGTAGATAGCCGATACAGACGATATGGGACCGTCAACAGAGGTTTCCATTACATATAGCCTGATTGATAAGCATGTAAGTGTGCAGGTTTTTCACAATGTACTTTTCCCTTCCAGCCTTTCTCACGTAGTCTAACTAACACACAAGCACTGAGCTCCTGAAAACAACCCGGCTCTTCCTAGAACCCAAGGGACAGGAGGACACTGTGGTGGTGTTGTTGCTCTGGGGACTGTTTTCCCAGAGTCTTTGTCAATCTGTTTAATTACCTTCCCCCAATGTGAATTAATTCATAGATTAGTGAGTGAGACACCAGTGTAATGAGATTTAATGTGTTGGGGGTGAACCACATCTATGTGACGAGACACAGGCTGTAGGCCTCCATTTTCAAGGTACCATTGCATCTCTGTGAGTGTTGATAGGTTCCGACCGAGAGGGGCTTTAATTCTGAAACTCTTGAAGCAGGCCTGAAGGACATTGTTTGGGTGAAATTTGTACTGATTCAGAGGGGAAGAGGAGGATGAAAGGCCTGGTGATAAACCTAGACTACTTAAATTGACAATCAATACAGATTTCAACCCTTCCTGAGGAAATAAGCATCAATTACGTGTAACTCTGGCGAGGAAATGCAGCGGATAATTACATCTCCCACAACAGGTCAGTGGGTGGACTGACTGTGTCTCTTACCTGACAAGGTGACTAATGCAATTCAGCATGCTCAAAAAGCACCAGCCAATGCTCGTATTACCATACACACGTAGCGTTGAGTCAGGTCCATTTCCTCTCAGTCATCTCAACTGTTGTATCTCCATGACCTCAAGTGACTCTGCTGATGACATCAAGGCTTCAGCTAAAAGGAACCAGAACCTCTGGCTGTGCGTTGTTTGTGGGTGTAGAACAGATTGAAGTGGCCAGAACTCCATGCAGTGGTATTGAGAACAACAAACTGTGATGCCAGAGCTCATATAATGTGTAATGATTTTTATTGTCGTCCGGAGGCCTTTTAGTACAAATACTGAGTTTTCAGTTATCGTGGTTTATACAACGTTTACAGAGTCATGTGCAGTTACGTAAAGACAAAGCTGAATCACCCATTATACTTTTGTACAAATGCACAATTAAAACTACTTCCTGTGTCATTGAGTGGTGGTGTACTGGAGCTATAAATAAGCAGGCCGGATGGCCTTCATTGCTCTCTGTCTGCTATTTATTCAACACATCCAATTAGTTCACCGGAATTCAAACAAAGCAATCTAGGATTAATGTGCATCTCCTTTGTTCACAAGCAGACTTAATCTTTGGCTCCACGGTTGCACCACACTATCGATTCCCAGCTTCATTACTTTGTGTAATTATTTTTGGGCTTGATATAGATTTCCCCTTTCAGTGAGGCCTATCTTGGTGTGAAGGGTGATGCTGAAAGGATGCGTTGTACACTGGGGTCTGAATCACAGACTCTCAAATTAAATTATTACAGCGCTAATCTGAAGACATTAATAGGAAATGCTTGTTTAAAGGCAGCGGATGAAAGAGTAATCTGTGCTGTGGATATTTAAAAGAGTGTAAAGTTGAGTAGTTTAGTAGTGCAACGTTTAGTAGTCATTCCACCTTCTGTTTAGCTCACTCTGATAGATAGCATGCATATTATATACTGAATAAACAAGCTGGTGAAATTGAAACTACTGATGTATTGTTTCCCCTATAGAATGGCAGGATTATTGCTGTCTCAAAGATTATGGCACATTTCTAAATCAGCCATAATCCTCAAATGTTTTCATTGAAATGCCATACATGACACTGGGGGACCCAATTATACACAAGTACCATGTCTGCAGTTTGAGTTTGGATGCTTGTCTGTTGGTATTATTTTTCAGTTTCAACTCTGAACTTGAACTGTTCACTACTAGGGTGTCCTACAGTAGAAAGAGCCAGTGTTTGACTGGACTCTTCATAACCATTAGTTAAGATTACGGTGTAATAGTGGGCTAATCACAATGGAGGTTTATGGCACCTACTAAAACCCCACTCTGCAGGACACTGTCCCGTGGGATGTAGCCTCCTCTCTAAACATGCTCAAGAGAGATCATTTGGCTTTTTGACAAAGAAATAAGAGGATAAATCAATAGACAAAGACATCATGAATTACATTGCTAATTCCAACAAGACTATGAAATGGGTAAATTGTTTGTATTTTTACAATGGATATTACTTACAATTGAAATTCTCCAATGCCAACACAAATGAGGTGAGAGTATGCCATCAGGTGAAGCTTCCTCAGAATAGCCAGGTGGGCTGCAGTCCTTATAGAGCTGTTGCCACAGTAACCTGAGCTAAACTACAGTACTACGAAGGTAAACAATGATCAGGAAATGTGATACACTTCCTTGCTGAATGAAAAACAGAATGCCTCTCTGTTCCGTTATCTGTGTCTCCCTGTCTTTTCTTGGAAATGTGTCCACACTGTGTTAAAGAGAAAAGACAGTCAGTTTCAGTACATGTTTAGAATATCTATGACTATATTGCCACTGCTTTCTGGACAGGGATGTGTAGAGCCTAGAAAGGTATGAAGGAGTCAGGTTAGCAGCTCTTTGAGTGTCCGTCCCTCCATCCAGCCCTCCAGCCCTCCAGCCCCAAGCAGCTGCTTCAGTGCCTGTCTCGTTTCATGTTGTAGTGCCTGCCTATCCAGTCCTCCGTTAAGAGCAGGGCCCCTGGTCTGTGGGGACAAGCCTCTCTCCCTCCTCCCCTAGCTCCTCCCCTAGCTCCTCCTGTAGTGTGGTAAAGTGCCAGTGGATCACAGAATGTTCTCCATATTGACCAGAGAAGTGCTCCTCTAAAGTTGTTGCTGTGTAATTTCAAAAGAGAAAGGACTACAGGGACAACAGTTTTTTGTTGGGTTTCACCCAAAGCCATCGTTCAATTGATTAGACATGATTTGGAAAGGCACACACCTGTCTATATAAGGTTCCACAGTTGACAATGCATGTCAGAGCAAAAACAAGCCATGAGGTTGAAGGAATTGTCTGTAGAGCTCCGAGACAGGACTGTGTCAAGGCACAGATCTGGGGAAGGGTACCAAAAAATGTCTGCAGCATTGAAGGTCCACAAGAACACAGTGGAACCACCAAGGCTCTTCCTAGAGCTGGCCGCCGAGGCCAAACTGAGCAATTGGGGGAAAAGGGCCTTGGTCAGGGATGTGAACAAGAACCTGATGGTCACTCTGACAGAGTTCCAGATTTTCTCTGTGGCGATGGGAGAACCTTCCAGAAGGACAACCATCTCTGCAGCACTCCACCATGGTAGAGTGGCCACTCCTCAGTAAAAGGCACATGACAGCCCGCTTGGAGTTTGTCAAAAGGCATCTAAAGGACTCTCAGACCATGTGAAACAAGATTATCTGGTCTGATGAAACCAAGATTGAACTCTTTGGGACCATCCCTATGGTGAAGCAGAGGGGTGGCAGCATCATACTGTGGGTTTGTTTTTCAGCAGCAGGGACTCAGAGACTAGTCAGGATCAAGGGAAAGATGAACGGAGAAAAGTGCAGAGAGATCCTTGATGAAAACCTGCTCCAGGACCTCAGACTAGGGAGAAGGTTCACCTTCCAACAGGACAACGACAATAAGCACACAGCCAAGACAACGCAGGAGTGGTTTTGGGACAAGTCTCTGAATGTCCTTGAGTGGCCCAGCCAGAGCCCGAACCTGATCCAACCCGTCTGGAGAGACCTGAAAATAGCTGTGCTGCGACGCTCCCCATCCAACCTGAGAGAGCTTGAGAGGATCTGCAGAGAAGAATGGGAGAAACTCCCCAAAAACAGGTGTGCCAAACTTGTAGCGTCATACCAAAGATGACTTGAGGCTGTAATTTCTGCCAAAGGTTTTTCCCCAAAGTACTGGGTAAAGGGTCTGAATACTTATGTAAATGTGATATTTCAGTTGTGCCTTTTTATACATTTGCAAACATTTCTAAAAACCTGTTTTTGCTTTGTCATTATGGGGTATTGTCTGTTGATTTTAGAATGAGGCTGTAACGTAACCAAATGTGGAAAAGTGAAGGGGACTGAATACTTTCCAAATGCACTGCATGTTAATAAATGAAAGTGGAGCACCTCTTAGGTATTAATCCACAGGTGACCAGCAGAGGTAAGTGTGACCAAGAGCCTCTGAACTGGTCATAAATTCAATCTATTGCTTTGGGAGTTTTTCTAATTCTAATAATGTATGTACACAGTGCTCAGGTCTCTCTATGTAGTCCTTCGAGAGGCATTCAGGCAACAGCTATCTCTTTTACACAGGTCAATCTGGTGGAGGAGCTGTGCCAGTACTATTCTTTTCTCACAGAAAGCCACTGATATCCTGAACATGTGGAAAAATACAAATGCAAATCCTCTGCCTCCCAACAACTCCACCAGGGTGGAGCTGTCAATCAATGACCCCAGTAGAATGGTAGGGTAAGGGAAAGAGAGAGAGGGGGAGGAGAAAGAGAGACTGAGCGAGAGACCGAGTAAAAATAGAGAGTGATAAAATGGGAGGTGGATGAGGGAAGGGTTGTTGTGTGTCTGTAAAGGTGTGTATTTGTATGTGTGACCCGTGAACACATAGGATTGTTTGAGGCCAACCTTTCTGTTGTGTGTTCTCACAGACAGAATTGAATGCTATTTGAATTGATCACCTGGGACTATAGGCCTGGGTTTGCTCAGGTGTTCTATGAATGTGATTTATTTGTGGTGAAGGAGATCCAAATGAAGTGAAGGAGGCAGCCACAGCCCAGTGTGACTCTCTGGAGAAGGGAGAGAGATGGAGGAGATGGAGGAGAGAGGGAGAGAGATGGAGGAGATGGAGGAGAGAGGGAGATAGATGGAGGAGATGGAGGAGAGAGGGAGAGAGATGGAGGAGAGAGGGAGAGAGATGGAGGAGATGGAGGAGAGAGGGAGAGATGGAGAGAGATGGAGGAGAGAGGGAGAGAGATGGAGGAGATGGAGGAGAGAGGGAGAGAGATGGAGGAGAGAGGGAGAGAGATGGAGGAGAGAGGGAGATAGATGGAGGAGAGAGGGAGAGAGATGGAGGAGAGAGGGAGATAGATGGAGGAGATGGAGGAGAGAGGGAGAGAGATGGAGGAGATGGAGGAGAGAGGGAGAGAGATGGAGGAGAGAGGGAGAGAGATGGAGGAGAGAGGGAGATAGATGGAGGAGAGAGGGAGAGAGATGGAGGAGAGAGGGAGATAGATGGAGGAGATGGTGAAAGATGGAGGAGGGAGGGGGAGAGGAAGAAGAATGAGAGAGAGAGGAATAACAGGTTTGTATATGCTAAGAATCTAATGTAATGTTAACACAGTATGGCAATTTTGCATACTAAACATATGTATACAGTAATGTCTCATGTAATTGGTGCTATCGCCTATATGTAAATGTCCTATCCCCTATGGGCACAGTTGTTGAAGAAAAAGAGACAAAGGAAAGGGAGTCAGAAACAGAGAGAGGAAAAGAGAGGGAGGAGAGAGAGGGAAAGAGAGGGAGGAGAGAGAGGGAACAAGAGGGAAGAGAGAGAGGGAAAGAGATGGAGGTGAGAGAGGGAAAGAGAGGGAGGAGAGAGAGGGAAAGAGAGGGAGGAGAGAGAGGGAAAGAGAGGGAGGAGAGAGGGAAAGAGAAGGAGGAGAGAGGAAAAGAGAGGGAGGAGAGAGCGGGAAAGAGAGGGAGGAGAGAGAGGGAAAGAGAGGGAGGAGAGAGCGGGAAAGAGAGGGAGGAGAGAGAGGGAAAGAGAGGGAGGAGAGAGCGGGAAAGAGAGGGAGGAGAGAGAGGGAAAGAGAGGGAGGAGAGACAGGGAAAGAGAGGGAGGAGAGAGCGGGAAAGAGAGGGAGGAGAGAGAGGGAAAGAGAGGGAGGTGTTTTGATGAAGGTCCTCTCTGGGGTGTGGAGTGAATTGATGTAGGGCGCAGATGAACAGAATAGGAGGTGAGATGAGATTCTCACAGGTCAGAACCAAAGGTCACTTTCTCCCCAGCATAGACACATACAGCTCACACGCTCTACCTCCACTGACCTCCTCTTGACAATAAGAGCCAACTGAATGAGGGGTGGAATGAAAGGAGAGGAGGGCTAGGATCCAGAGGTGTGAGGGTGTGTGTGGATGGAATGTGAATGAAAAGGGAAGGGGTGTAGGGATGGTACAAAGAGCACAAATGTGCTCGTTAGTTACTATTTAATTCACTGTATTTGATCAGTATTCCAATGTGGACATTCATCAATATACATGTAGCTCCTGTACTGCACTAGCCTGGTCTACACTAGCCTAGTCTACACTAGCCTAGTCTACACTAGCCTTATCTACACTAGCCTAGTCTACACTAGCCTAGTCTATACTCACCTAGTCTACACTAGCCTAGTCTACACTAGCCTAGTCTACACTAGCCTTATCTACACTAGCCTGGTCTACACTAGCCTAGTCTACACTAGCCTAGTCTACACTAGCCTAGTCTACACTAGCCTAGTCTACACTAGCCTAGTCTATACTAGCCTTATCTACACTAGCCTAGTCTATACTCACCTAGTCTACACTAGCCTAGTCTACACTAGCCTAGTCTACACTAGCCTTATCTACACTAGCCTAGTCTATACTCACCTAGTCTACACTAGCCTTATCTACACTAGCCTGGTCTACACTAGCCTAGTCTACACTAGCCTAGTCTACACTAGCCTAGTCTACACTAGCCTAGTCTACACTAGCCTAGTCTATACTAGCCTAGTCTACACTAGCCTAGTCTACACTAGCCTAGTCTACACTAGCCTATTATACACTCACCTAGTCTACACTAGCCTAGTCTACACTATCCTGATCTACACTAGCCTAGTCTACAGTCATCTAGTCTACACTCACATAGTCTTCACTAGCCTTATCTACACTAGCCTAGTCTACACTAGCCTAGTCTATACTCACCTAGTCTACACTAGCCTAGTCTACACTAGCCTAGTCTACACTAGCCTAGCCTACACTAGCATAGTCTACACTCACCTAGACTACACTAGCCTAGTCTATACTCACCTTGTCTACACTATCCTAATCTACACTGGCCTTGTCAATACTCACCTAGTCTACACTAGCCTAGTCTACACTAGCCTAGTCTACACTAGCCTATTATACACTCACCTAGTCTACACTAGCCTAGTCTACACTATCCTGATCTACACTAGCCTAGTCTACAGTCATCTAGTCTACACTCACATAGTCTTCACTAGCCTTATCTACACTATCCTAATCTACACTGGCCTTGTCAATACTCACCTAGTCTACACTAGCCTGATCTACACTAGCCTAGTCTACAGTTATCTAGTCTACACTCACATAGTCTACACTAGCCTAGTCTACACTAGCCTAGTCTATACTCACCTAGTCTACACTAGCCTAGTCTACACTAGCCTAGTCTACAGTCATCTAGTCTACACTCACATAGTCTACACTAGCCTAGTCTATACTCACCTAGTCTACACTAGCCTAGTCTACACTAGCCTAGTCTACAGTCATCTAGTCTACACTCACATAGTCTACACTAGCCTAGTCTATACTCACATAGTCTACACTAGCCTAGTCTATACTCACCTAGTCTACACTAGCCTAGTCTACACTAGCATAGTCTACACTAGCCTAGTCTCTTATCAGTGTACATGTTGGTGGTTCTCTATTTCGTTTATTTATTTTATTTGATTTAACCTTTATTTAACTAGGTAAGTCAGTTAAGAACAAATTCTTATTTATAATGACGGCTTACCAAAAGGCAAAATACCTCCTGCAGGGATGTGGGCTGGGATTACAAATATTAATAAATTAAATAAAAATATAGGACAGAACACACATCACGACAAGAGAGACAACACTACATAAAGATAGACCTAAGACAACAACATAACATGGCAGCAACACATGACAACACAGCATGGTAGCAACACAACATGACAACAACATGGTAGCGACACAACATGGCAGCGACACAACATGGTAGCAGCACAAAACAAGGAACAAACGTTATTGGGCACAGACAACAGAACAAAGGGCAAGAAGGTAGAGATGACAATACATCACGCAAAGCAGCCACAACTGTCAGTAAGAGTGTCCATGACTGAGTCTTTGAATGAAGAGATTGAGATAAAACTGTCCAGTTTGAGTGTTTGTTGCAGCTCGTTCATGTCGCTAGCTGCAGCGAACTGAAAAGACGAGCGACCCAGAACGAGTGTTGTATGTGGAGGATGAAGGCTGCAGTATATATCTCAGATAGGGGGGGAGTGAGGCCTAAGAGAGTTTTATAAATAAGCATCAACCAGTAGGTCTTGCAACGGGTATACAGAGATTACCAGTTTACAGAGGAGTATAGCGTGCAGTGATGTGTCCTTTAAGGAGCATTGGTGGCAAATCTGATGGCCGAATGGTAAAGAACATCTAGCCGCTCAAGAGCACCCTTACCTGCCAATCTAGCATAGGTATGATGGTCATCTGAATCAGGTTTAGTTTGGCAGCTGGAGTAAAACCAAGTCTAGATTTAACTTTAGCCTGCAGTTTTGATATATCCTGAGAGATGGACAGTGTACCGTCCAGCCATACTCCCAAGTACTTGTATGATGTGACTACCTCAAGCTCTAAACCCTCAGACGTTGTAATCATACCTGTGGGGAGAGGGGCATTTTTCTTACCACATTACCTTTGTTTTGGAGGTGTTCAGGTTAAGGGCAGAGAAAACTTGTTGGACACTAAGAAAGCTTTGTTTTAGAGTGCTTTACACAAAATCCGGGGAGGGGCCAGCTGAGTATAAGACTGTATCATCTGCATATAAATGGATGAGAGAGCTTCCTACTGCCTGAGCTATGTTGTTTATGTAAATTGAGAAGAGCGTGGGGCCTAGGATCGAGCCTTGGGGTACACCCTTGGTGACCTGCAGTGACTGAGACAGTAGATGTTCTGACATTATACACTGCACTCTTTGAGAGAGGTAGTTAGCAAACCAGGCCAAAGACCCCTCAGAGACACCAATAAAAAGTCAATAAAAATAGCAGCACAACATTGCTTAGAATCAAGGGCAGTGGTGACATCATTGAGGACCTTTAAGGTTGCAGTGCAACATCCATAACCTGAGAGGAAACCAGAATGCGTACTAGAGAGAATACTATAGACTTCATCATGGGGATTAACACATACCAATCACGGACATCTTGTTATTATACATACTGCATACATTCATACCTGTCAGTTTTGTTGGTGTTAACAGGGATGTATGTTGACTTGTGAATATGTGTCCAGACTTGAATAGGCTTTAGTGGCAGAATACAGCAGCGCTCTAAACCTGCAGGCACTGGGCTTACCCCTGACCTTTACCTCAACACAGCTCCAGGTTACTGGAACTATAGATTGCTTGTCCCTCTGCCAGATATAATTGAATTACTCTCATGACGTGATTCATGGATTATGGCTGACCTATGGAATAATACAAAAGTGTGTTTTATATTTGTTAGATTAATTTGTTTGTGAAAGGCTACACATCTCAGATGTATGCACATACATAAAGCCATTTAGCTAAATGCCAGACTGGTTTGAGTTGACTGCATGGATTATGACGTCAACTTGTATATTGGTCCAGTTGTAACATGTACTAAATACTCAGGAGGTATGTTGGTGTTAATTATATTGAACCTCTCACTCTTTTGTTTTTCTCTAACATTCTCACTCACACTGCTGCACAGAACTATTGACCTGGCTATGACCTGAGAAAAAAGCTTCCTTACCTTTCCTTTCTGTCTCCTCCGTCTTACGTTCTCTCCATTAACCTTGCCGTACCCCATTCTCTATCCTCTCTTATGTCTGTACAGGAATTCATTGTAAGGTTATTACATTACACTCCAGAGAATCAAGTATTACATGAACGTGCGAGCTACTAGCGAGCTGCTAGCCATACATTTTTAACAGTGCTAGACATACAATGTTTCCTATGTCTACATGGTCACTACATTTATATTACATTTTAGTCATTTAGCAGACACTCTTATCCAGAGAGACTTACATGAGCAATTAGGGTTAAGTGCCTTGCTCAAGGGCACATCGACAGATTTTTCACCTAGTCGGCTTGGGAATTCGAACCAGTGATCTGGTTCAAATTTACCGCTAGGCTACCTGCCGCCCCACTACAAGTAAGGTGTACAGTATTCTCATCATAGTTGCTGAAGGCTGTTCATTAAGTGTAGCGTGCAGATGAACGGCAGAGTTCGATAGAAACCCACCCAATTAAAGAAAATGGAAATTCAACGCCTCCTGCATATTTGGGGGTCAGCAGCGAAGTGTTTTAAGGCAACTTGAGAAGGTGGCTAAAAATGTGCGTCTCAGATGGCAGTGTGAACAGTAATGAAGTATGGTTCGGGATGGGAATGGTGTGGGTTGTGATGACTTGCTGAGTTAAGATAAAGAGTCTGTGGAGCAGAGCGGATGTAATTAGCTGTATTAACCTCCGCTAGCAGAGAGCGTACAGACTACTGACTCACAACTCACGGATCACATACCCTTCTCTTCCCATGAGACATTACATTTTTTATTTAACCTTTATTTAACTAGGAAAGTCAGGTAAGAGGGCTCCCAAGTGGCACATTGGTCTAAGACACTGTATCTCAGTGCTAGAGGTGTCACTACAGACAACCTGGTTCAAATCCAGACTTCATCACAACCAGCTGTGATTGGGAGTCCCATAGGGCGGTGCACAATTGGCCCAGTGTTGTCTGAGTTTGGCAGGTGAAGGTTGTCATTGTAAATAAGAATTTGTTCTTAGCTGACTTGCCTATTTAGATAAACTTTACCCTCCCCTAACCCAAATGGCGCTGAGCCAATTGTGCGCTGCCCTATGGGACTCCCGATCACGGCCGGTTGTGATACAGCCTGGGATCAAATCAGGGTCTCTAGTGATGCCTCTAGCACTGAGATGCAGTGCCTTAGACCGCTGCCCCACCCAGACACACGCAGGAAACCTGAGCACAACATGCATCAGACCATGTCACGTGTGTCATCACGAAGCCTGTTTGTGTAAACATCCACAGGCTCTTCATGCATTGGATGGATTGTTTTGTTCATAATTAGAATTCAAAAAAAGGATTTATGTTTGCTGTTGAAGTACGATGTCTCTCTGGAGCTGTGGGGTTGTTGAAAACCTCAGTCTACGCTTTCAATAAGCTGTTTTATGGAAATGATTGGTATTTGTATAAATACACCCACATATGACCTGGTGAGCCACCCATGCAATTTAAACAGATGCCAATTCGCCTTTGGTGGACTGGAGATTTATTGAGTCTAGCCTGAGAGACAGAACAAGTGGAGCGCAGAGCACATGGTCAGACCTTGGATCAATGTGAGTGTGGTCAGTGAATAATCCCAGCTGTGATTACACTGCAGTTTGCAGGGCTGAGTGAGCGTACTGCTAGCCTCGCAAGCCACCTGATCTCGCGAACTTACATGGTTCGCCTCCACGGAATCATATTGAATGATAGCGCAGCGGTAATCAATCTGCTTTATTTGAGACTAGCGCACTGCTCTCTCTCTCTCTCTCTCTCTCTCTCTTGCTGCTGCCACGATTCCCAACACAACAGAGCCTGCAGGCTCCCTTGCATTCCCTTAATGCAGATCTTCTGAAAACCTTGTACGGGCAGTGGTTATGGCAACTTGGTCCGATGGTATCTGAAATCTTAGAGAATGTAACAAATGTGATGCACAACGTGGACAATTTGTCAATTTTATTCAGACGCTCGTTTCTTGGGCTGATGAATCTATCAAATACAAAGGGATGAGGAGCTACAATAACGAAGATGTGCTTGTTTCTCCCTGATAACCCTGTGCAGCCTGGGTAACCCATTTAAATAGCCTTATCTCCATACAGACAGAGTAAATGTACATGCTGTTGTAATGAGAAGAAAAAGGAAGATGAAATCAGATAACGCAGCCAGCAGCATTACCATATAGATAACCAATAAGATATAAGCAAATGCTTGATCAATATGTGTTTTCACTTATGTGTGTGTGTGTATGTGTGAGCTAGTATGAGAGAGAGAGAGAGAGAGAGAGAGAGAGAGAGAGATTGGAAGAGAGAAAGTGAGGCAGAGGGAGAGATGCTCATGTAATACAGTACATTTGAATGTGTTTCTGTGTGTTTCTGTTTGAATAGGTTTTCTTTGGGATGAATGTGATCCTGGGTAGAAAGGAACAGACCATGCTACTCTCTGTAGCCAGCTTGTACACTATGGCTCAGATGTATTGGTGGGTGCATTCGTTCATTGTGAGAAGCAGTTTCAAAAGAGTGATTCGATAACCTTTCCAGTCGTTGCCTTTGGGCTAAATTGTAGTGCATGTTTATAGGGTCAGTTCCACAGCCTGGACTGGGCTCCATAAAACACATCATCCTTTATACTGACACTAGCGATCGTTGAGAGCTCGTCAAATGTTTCTCCAATCCATAAAATGCGCTCCAAGTGGTTTTTATGTTTGATGTGTGAAGCTGGTGTTTCCACTGACCTACCATGGAAACATTATATTTAGAGTTGGGCTGATCTGGGGACAGTGTAGGGGAGCTGCTGCACCATGGTAACATTATATTTAGAGTTGGGCTGAACTGGGGACAGTGTAGGGGAGCTGCTGCACCATGGTAACATTATATTTAGAGTTGGGCTGATCTGGGGACAGTGTAGGGGAGCTGCTGCACCATGGTAACATTATATTTAGAGTTGGGCTGATCTGGGGACAGTGTAGGGGAGCTGCTGCACCATGGTAACATTATATTTAGAGTTGGGCTGATCTGGGGACAGTGTAGGGGAGCTGCTGCACCATGGTAACATTATATTTAGAGTTGGGCTGATCTGGGGACAGTGTAGGGGAGCTGCTGCACCATCATTTGTTTTACTACTTTTTACTGAGATGTGTGTTTTGTAAGTCCATTTTGACTTGAGGGGATAATGAGGAAAAAGCTCCTGAGGCATTATTATTCTGTTGTATCCCCCCCAGAAAGATAAGTCTACACTAGATCACATGCTCAGGTCTGGTGTGTGTGTGTGTGTGTGTGTGTGTGTGTGTGTGTGTGTGTGTGTGTGTGTGTGTGTGTGTGTGTGTGTGTGTGAGCGTGCGTGCGTGCGTGCGTGTGAGTATGTGAACGTGTGTGTGTGTGTGTGTGTGTATGTGAGAGAGTGTGTGTGTGTGTGTGTGTGTGTGTGTGTGTGTGTGTGTGTGTGGTGTGTGTGTGTGTGTGTGTGTGTGTGTGTGTGTGTGTGTGTGTGTGTGTGTGTGTGTGTGTGTGTGTGTGTGTGTGTGTGTGTGTGTGTGTGTGTGTGTGTGTGTGTGTGTGTGTGTGTGTGTGTGTGTGTGTGAGAGAGAGAGAGAGAGAACATGTCTGCAACATAGGATAATAGATACAGCACCATTATTTCAGTTTGTATGTACAGTGGGTTCTCACCTCTAATTCCTCCATGCTCGCCTGTCAGATAGCACACTAATAATACATTGACATTTTTGTCAGGTTAAAAGGTTGGAAACATATTTTCGATTGGACATGCCTCTCAAACACATTCCAATTAGCTCTGATGGAGGACTCTCCCTGTCAAGTGGAAAGGTTTTGCTGCTTCATTAGGATCAATAATGTGATTGATTTTAATATTTTGCCACTTCCATGGTGATGACATAACAAGTATAATCACATAGTTACAGGATAGGATTATGATATTCACTTTCTATAAGACTGGAGATTGACACTAAGTTGAGTATAGAAAAAACAATATCTTCCTGTTAAAATAAATACATGCTTTTTTAAACAGCATCTCTCTGCTGAGGTTGTTTATCCACCCAATCCACTGTGTCGATAAGCAGACAATAGCATGCAGCCCAATTTACTTCTAACTAAGGATTTAATGTGTGTTATTACATACATCGCCATGGCCCAATCAGGAAGCACTGGGGCCATACATCATTTTAACTGATATCCGCCACATGGGCTTACTACACTCCGTCAGTATTCCCAAAATGATCTTTGCTGGCGGAACGGTGAGGCGAGAGGAAAGTCATTTTATTGGAGCCTACATCGGCTTTATGGCGTGTGTGTGTATGTGGGCGTGGGCGCCGTATGGGGGGAAAGTTGTAAGAGCCTGTGACTGACAGGGGCCCTAAAAAATTATTAGAACATTAGGTAAAAACATGTCAATATTAAATGATTAACCTATCATCATTAATATAATATTTTATTTACAATGTACAAATAAAACTAATGGTTTATTTTTATTTTCTTGTTTTTTGCAAAAGGAGTGCCGGTGGAGCATCGTCTCAGCTTCCTAAAGAAAAATCTGGCTTCCAAAAAAGCCAGGAGATTTAAAAGAAAGGGAGACAGCATGTCACACCATTTATCACAAAGTAAAGTGGGTGTAGTAGAGTGGTGGAAAGTAACTTGTTAGCTTAGTCCATAGTGAAATAGGCTACTTTTGCTACCCTAACATTAGTTACTTAATATCTTCACAGAGAATTCTGAGTGTTTACATTTGGCTTCTCTTTTAGCCAACATTTAATGCTGCCACTTTCCCCCCTAACTTGTCCCTTCTTGGTCTCCTGAATGCAATTTGTAAGATGCAGCTGCAAAGCATTTTTGGAGAAGTGTGCATTTCTTTACGTATATTTTGCACACTGCCTGTGACTGTTGCTGGTGGTGAGAGAGCTTTCAGTAAGCTAAAACTGCAAAAGAAATGTTGAGGTCCACTATGTCCCTGGACAGGCTTTGCAGTCTTGCCATGCTGTCCATTGAAAGTCAGTTAGCTAGAAAGCTGGACTTCAAAGACTCGATCAGTGACTTTGCTAGCAAGAAGGTTCGGCGGTGGGCTCTTGGTGAGTAAGGCTGAGCAAGGGCCAGTGATAACTGTTAAATGGAATGGCTCTGGATATTGGATCACTACACACATGATGCCCACAGGCTGAGGACAAGACCGAGAACAGACTGAGAACAATATATATCTCAAAGTAATGGCTGGATTGATATAAAGTTTGTTGTGCACAATCAAGACCCCAAGTGGAAGAAACCTATTGATTTGGTGACCTCTTGACCTTTCCTCTAGCGCCACCATCAGGCCTTTTCATTATCATTTCCATTTAGTTTTCCATTTTCCATTTCCACTCTTACAGCTGCTTATTTTCTAGTTGGTATGTATACTTAGTTCATAAATCTGCTCCTGATTTTATTTTTTTGTTTGTTATATCATTCTATTGATGATAATGTTAATTTATTTTAATTGAAGAGGTTAATGTACATTTAAGTTATATTTATTTTAAGTTATTCATTAATTTGGGTGGCAGTTAGCCTAGCGGTTAGAGTATTGGGCCAGTAATTGAAAGGTCGCTGGTTTGAATACCCGAGCTGAAAAGGTGAAAAAACCTGTTGATGTGTCCTTGAGCAAGGCACTTAACCCTAATCTGCTCCAGGGTTTGACCCTGTAGCTAGGCCGTCATTGTAAATAATAATTTGTTCTTAACCGACTTGCCTAGTTAAATAAATGTTAAAAAGAGTTTTACCATTAAAATTACATTTAGATGAAGATGGCCTTTAGCACATTTCTTACAGAGGGTTTCAGTCTTGCATCAAATAGTGAATTCCACTGTATGCAGAATGTTGCATGCATGTCTGCACAGTGTTATATTTTCACAGCTCACTGTCAGTAAATATCGTACACTAAATATTGGACTACAATAGAGTTGCAAGCCTACAAAGGTAGAGTTATTTAAAGCTTTGAATGGGTCGATTGGGTTCTGGAGGTGTGTGGTTACAGCAATTGCGCAGTGTTGTCTTGTCTGTGTGCTTAGGGTCATTGTCCTGTTGGAAGGTGAATGGATCTGTGCCATTCACTTTAAACTGGACTGTGTTTAGGCTACAGTATGAGCGGTCGCGAGTAGATGGCTTGTTTTGAGATCAAAGTGAGAGCTGCATGTAGCCACGTGTGCACATTTGTTCACATGCTTTGCTAGTTAGTGAGTTATTAGCCCAGTTATGGCTCATTTCTAGTCAACGATGGGGGAGTGGTTGCTTCCAACAAGAGCACAACATGTGTGAATTTCTAGCCATCTTTGAAAAGCAAGTCAGGTAAAGAGCTTTTAATGTCTTAAAGGGGAAGTGTATTTTGAGACGGTCTTGAAAAAGAAAAGTAGCCAATAGCCAGAGCGTAGCATAATTTGTCTGATTCTGTAATAATATAGAATTTATTTTCTAAAGTGGGTTCTTGCATCAAACACAACATTTTCAGTCACCTCCTTGTCTGAAGGACAAGTGGATACATAGGTTATTGTCAAGCCCTGCATGTTTTTTTCAAAAGTCTCATGGAATGTAGGCCTACATTGAACACCACACATTGGCTGCTACAGTAGACTGAATAATAGAACAGCCTACTTGGCCACTGTTAAAACTGTAACTTAAAGTGGGTACTGCCTCAGTGTTCACAGTTCACAGATGGTAGTTGCACAGAATCTTCACAACATTCAAGTTTGCGGTCATTAGAGGGAACATTGGGTGCCAGTACCGAGTTGGTGTGCAGGAGTACGATGTAATTGAGGTAGATACTGTATGTACATACAGTATAACTAGGAATAAAGTGACAGATGGTGAACAGTAGCAGCAGTGTACATTATGTGATGAGTCAAAACAGTTAGTGCAAAAAGGGTCAATGCAGATAGTCCGGGTAGCTATTTGGTTAACTATTTGACTAACTATTTAGCAGTCTTATGGCGTTGGGGTAGAAGCTGTTCAGGGTCCTGCTGGTTCCAGACTTGCCATGCAGTAGCAGAGAGAACAGTCTATGATTTGGTTGGCTAGAGTCTTTGAGGATTTTTAGGGCCTAACCTCTGACACCGCCTGGTATAGAAGTCCTGGACGGCAGGGAGCTCCAGCTCCGTCCGCACAGTTGCCCTACCAAGCGATGATGGAGCCAGTCAAATGTTCTCAATGGTGCAGCTGTAGAACGTTTTGAG
>CM042378.1:28483819-28661319 GCA_023634145.1 Thymallus thymallus
AGCCGTTTGCTCTTTGCACTTCTTATACAAATGCCCTTATTGAATTATTTCATTTCAATACCTGTTCTGTTTATTGGTCGGCTTTAATAGTATAATATATTACTACCCATCTCATCAGTAGATTCCTTATTGACAGTCATTCATCATGTTCTCCTGCCATCCAGACAGGGACCTTGAACATAATTATACCACAATATAGTCAAGCATAATTGTAATTAAATATCTACCAGTATAAAAACACTGCAGAAAGGACCCCCTATTTAATTAAATCAATTTTGAATGGACTACAATCCCAGTAATGACTAGTACACCCGTACAAACAATATACACATAGAGAAGAAGAATAGGTCCTTGAAGGAGTGTGTAGCTGATAATTAGGACTGATTGGCGTTCTCCATCCCCCCTGGAATTGACCCCACTCCCACACTGGTCAGCACACTCAGCCCAGACAGGCCTGTTAAAATGCAAGGGGAGGGAGGGTTAGCCGGCAGGGCCCTACGTGTCTACCCAATCCGTTTTAAAACAGCCAGCCTTAAAATGATTGATAGAAGGGGGAGGTCTTATCCTTAGCTATTCTTCTGGAAATACATGAGATTGTTAAAAACGTTTGCGTGCGAAATGGCTTCATATTCAATCTACAAACAGAGGGAGAGAAGAGATGGGAAGAATAATGCATGAATTGATGGACTGGGCCAAAGCCATGATGGAAATACATAAATGCATCAATAGAGACATTACATTTTCTGGCCAAATAGAATATTTTATCGTTGCATGATTTGACTTTTCAGCAGAAGGCAAGTTAAAAGCTAACATGTTCATCAAAAAAGTATTTTCCAGCCAGAGGGCTACATACAGTATAAATAGTCAATTTGTGGCAGTTTTTATAATTAGAAAACTTTATGCTTAAACTTAACTGTTCTTTATAATTGACGATAACCGGGATCTTGAAGAAACCATATTTAGCTTATTTCCTCCCAAATACCTAGATTTGTGCCTGGAGAATCTGGTAATTTACTAGCTGTACATTTGTGCAAGCATGCCTGAAAGTGGACAGGAGTGTGTGTTTCTGTTTTAAACATGTTTGTAGTTATGATCCTGAGCTCATGTGGATTTTCATCTTGAACTGGTTATGACTTTTTGTATATAAATGACTCATACATTTTAAATATTTTCAGGGTAGGTAAAAGGAAATGGTCCCACTATCATTACATGGGTGGACTAACACGTACTTGGCCCGTCCTCCTCCCCACACCCCTCCATTTCTCAGCAGTTTGATCAAACAGGAGGTTGCCATGAGAAACAACAAGATGATGACATAGTTCCCTATTGCAAATGTGCAATTTATGTGACAGACACATGCAGGGAGATCTTCGAGTAGTGTAGAAGCAGGACAAAAACTGTTTATGTTTCTTCATGTTTGATTTGATTTGATGTTATTACTCAAGTCATGTCGACACAAAAGAGAGAATCGCAGAAGACAGGCGAGAACAGCCATGACTAATACTAGTTTCGGGTCTTGATTAGGCTACTGCAGCTTCACATTAGCCTAGGCCTATCACAGACCTTATTGTCACAGACCAGGATTATAAATAGCCTACCACGGAGAATGGATTGGAGCTTGAAATTCTCGTTTCCCATGTTGAACATCCACTATGGGTGACCATTTAGGTAAGTCATAATTCAGAATGTACTGTAGCGATCTGGCCGGCATACGCTAGCCACACGTTGTGTGGTAACTGAAGGGAGCAAGGGGATTGTGGGTAGCTCATGTTTTGGTTTTAAAATGGTTGTGTTATGTCTTTACGTTTTAGTAGTTAAACTAATGTTATGTGTTTATGTTTCTTTAAGTTGTCTTGGTTCAGGTTATGGGGGTAGGGGGGAATGTTAAAATGCCTACCGTGACCGAGCCTTGCGTGGCCGGAGGATGTGTTCATTGTTGATAGTTGAAGGAGGAGGAGAATAAAAGTGTGACGTTCCTGGAGTCGTGCGGTGTATGGGGCACAGGAACTCTCTGGTAAAATCAATCTCTGTCTCTTGCCATCTTCTTCTGGCTGAGCTCGCCACATTGGTGTCAGAAGTGGGATTAGCGAGCAGAGGAGGATGGAGAGAGAGATTGATGAGCTGGAGAGGACACTCACGCAGACCCAGGGGCACCTAAAGAGCCTACTGCGGCAGAAGATGGAGTCTGCCAGAGGTGGTGGCTACATGGCATGCCCCGACGGTGCCAGTGTCCCACGGCTACCCCAGCAGGGTACTGCAAGACCACGCCCACAACCCGTGGCTACAACCAGCAACGTCAGGCTACCTACCAGTCCAGAGCTGCAACAACCCCTACTCGGCACGCCCAGCCTACCACGTTCTGCAGGGGTGCCAAGATCATCCGCCAAGCTGCCCAAGTACAACGGGACGACTCAGCTAGAGCCCTATCTCGCCCAAGTTCACCTGGCGGTCCGACACAGCGGCTGGAGCAGTGAGGAAGCCGCTACTCACCTGGCACTAGCGTTAGAGGGGAACGCAGTACAGGTGCTTCTTGACCTAGCCCCAGCGGAACAACGGGACCTCCAAGCCTTGACCGGGGCGCTGGAAATGAGGTTTGGGCAGAGACTCTTCGCGGACCAGAGCAGGGAACAACTGGCCAGCCGCCATCGCCAAGGAGAAGAGAACCTGGGCACCTTCGCTGCAGATGTGCGGCTGCACGCTCGACAGGGCTACCCCGAATTCCAAATAGCTGCACAAGAGGAGCTGGCCCTCCACGCTTTCCTGCGGGGGCTCGCACCAGAAAAGCTGCGACAACATGTCTGCCTCGCCAGGCCTAAGACTCTCGGTGAGGCACTCCATGAGGCCGAACAAGCCGAAGGGGTACTCTCCAGGTGGCCCACCCAGCAGAGGGTCACATCACGCCAACCATGTGTCCGGGTGGCCGACTACGACGAGGGGGAAACGACAGAAGAGGTCTGTCAGGTTCGGCCTCCGCTACGACGATTCCAGCACCAGACTCCACCACCCAGGCGACGCCCCCCCTGGTCTACAGACCGGTGTTACAGATGCGACGAACCTGGCACCAGCGCCAAAAGCCAGAGCTTCTCCGTTTGGGGGAAACGACGGAGGAGTGGTCTAACGAGGGGTTCACCACTCCGGTCTCCATCCCCCCTCCAGGGCCGATGCTCTGTGGTCGGACGCCTCGGCCACACCAAGGGACTATACCTGCAATGTCGACTGGACGGCCGACCTTGTAGAGCCCTGGTAGACACGGGGTCAACCATTTCCTTGGTGCGACCTGGCGTCCTTCCGGATACCACCAGGCCACCTTCCAAGGCTTGGTCGCCAACCACCACGCAGATGGTCACAGTGACGGGAGAAAAGGTTGGCATGAGAGGGAAGAAGCCAGTAAAAGTCCAGGTTGGAGACCAGGAGCTGGAGCACGGGTTCTGGCTTGCCGACATCCGTGACGCATGCATCATTGGCCTGGACCTGCTGAGTCGCTGGGGCGCCCGTGTTAATGTGTCAGGGACATCTATCACTCTTGGCACAGAGACCGTGGCGCTCCAGTCTGGTAAAGGGAAGGACTGGCCCAAAGACAGGCGAGCCAGTCGTCGAGCAGCGACCAGACAGCCCAAACGGCCGTCCGTTGCCCATGGGCCCAACCAGCATCAGCCCGCTTCAGCCCCAACCACTGTGTCTGCTGCCCTTCCCTCCGCCAAGACGACAGAAAGACGAGAGGAGGCCGAAACACAACCAACTAAGGTCTTGGGGACGGTCAAATGGTTCAACGTCCGAAATGGCTACGGTTTCATCAACAGGAATGACACAAAAGAAGACGTCTTTGTCCACCAGACCGCCATAAAGAAAAACAACCCAAGGAAATACCTCTGCAGTGTTGGAGATGGAGAAACTGTGGAGTTTGATGTGGTTGAAGGGGCAAAGGGAGCAGAGGCAGCCAATGTCACCGGCCCAGCGGGTGTCTCGGTCCAGGGGAGCAAGTATGCCGCTGGCCGGAACCGCTACAGGCGGTACCCCCGTAGGAGGGGCCCAGCCCGTGACCACGCTAGCCCCCATACTTGGGTGACGAGAACCAGGGAGCTCCAGCCCAGGCCAACTCCGGGGCGAGACAGAAGCAGACCTACGATGCCCCAAAAGGGTGTTTCTCCCAAGCTCTACAGCCATTGGCAGGGGCCCGGCGAGATTTTGGGCCGACTGTCGGGGGTGGGTACAGGGTGTGTATGCCTGGCCGAGACTGCACGGTGGAGGCGTCCTGGACATTTGAGGGACTTTGTGTTTAGAGATTGGGTCGTCGGGGGCGACTGACCCCTCTGGTGGGGGCTATGTAGCGATCTGGCCGGCATACGCTAGCCACACGTTGTGTGGTAACTGAAGGGAGCAAGGGGATTGTGGGTAGCTCATGTTTTGGTTTTAAAATGGTTGTGTTATGTCTTTACGTTTTAGTAGTTAAACTAATGTTATGTGTTTATGTTTCTTTAAGTTGTCTTGGTTCAGGTTATGGGGGTAGGGGGGAATGTTAAAATGCCTACCGTGACCGAGCCTTGCGTGGCCGGAGGATGTGTTCATTGTTGATAGTTGAAGGAGGAGGAGAATAAAAGTGTGACGTTCCTGGAGTCGTGCGGTGTATGGGGCACAGGAACTCTCTGGTAAAATCAATCTCTGTCTCTTGCCATCTTCTTCTGGCTGAGCTCGCCACAGTACATTCATTTCACAATGAACCACCCACTGCAGTCAGATCAAATAGGACTCACTGGTTTACTCCTCTTGTGGCAGAGAGAGAATTTAGCGCAGCTTTAGGACCCAGGGAGGCTGGCTGGCTGGCTACCCGCTCCGCTGCAGGAGAAGAGAAGAGGCATGGACAGATTTGTATGCGCTGCTGTTCAATCTCTCTGCTTTAACTGTTCTAAAGATAACGGTCCAGGATTCCCATCTTCTCGAGGATTAGGCTTTCTCCAAAGAACTGATTTGGTTACAGTATCCGCTCCTTTGTTTTTACAATCAGAGAAGAAGTACCGACATCCGCTCAACTCGTCCAGTTGGCAGTTACAGTTTTAATTTGCTATTCTATGGTGTTTGTGCTGCGAGGTAACGTGGGCTACACATGAAAGTTTCGCACATCTTCACAAGAGCATGGACCAATTCTTATTTTGATTTAGACAAGCACACAGACCACTATAATACAGCAGAAATTGGAAAAGTGGGTAAGTTGGCATTGATTTGTGAGTTTTATGTGTGTGCTGCACTGTTGGTTTGCTCACGGTATGAGATGTGGCTAGTGCAGGACTGGAAAGCATGTGTTCCTCTTTTGTCACTCGGCTATGTAGCCTGCCTGGGCAATGTTTTAATGGTGTTTGTCTTTACACAATAGCCCTCTTTCCAAAACGGAACATTTCAGTGCATTAACGTAGGCTATATTCCTAATTAGATGCATTTTTTAAATTATTTTTATTTTAATCAAAATAAATAAAGCACCACGCGACTATAAGCCTATCGGTTATTGGCTACTTCACTATATCTCAAAATGAACTGTAGGCTAGGCAAATGTGCATAGGCCTACATACATATTGGTAAAAACATATTCAGGTAATGACACTGTATAAACAGCAGCTTGAGAAACATACTGTGCTATAGCCTCATCGTGGCTGTACCGATGCATCCTCTGGCCTTTTGCTTTCATTTTAAACTTTAATTTTTAATCTGATACACCCAGCACATGTTTTGTAATAGTAATTTATGCCAATGTCATTTATTGTGCGTGTAAAGTTTCCCACTTGTTGTCACTCTTGTGAAATCTTACATCACTGTGAATAATTGGTGAATAGAAAATCATTATTCTTAGTGAAGCCAGCACGAGCTGCCGTAAAAGCACAGAGCTGGCATCTTTATATCCTCCGCAGTCCGTGCGCCACATTGTAGCCTATACAATGCCTCTGCATGTACACGAGGATATATAATATAATGTTCGTTTGAACCAAATAGAAATAGCCATCGTCGTTTAAAGTGTAATGAGTTGACTATTCAGTCAGTCAAGTCTGAGCTCACCTCAACAAGCTGCACTTTGTAGCAACGGAATGAATGCCGCAAGAGCTGTCCTCCTCGTGAGGTGCTGAAAGTTTCTGCAACTGTCCACTTGGAGTGTCGTGTCATGAAAGTGAATGAAATCAAATATGACCGACTGTCATTGTAGTAAAGGCGACGGTCTATTTGCACGTAACTTAACTTATGTTAGATTGATTATTTCAGTCGTTATCGTTGTGATTCTCTCGTTTTCAATATCTGATTATTCAATGGATTTTGTATTTTTCATTTTGTGCATGACTATATCCTTAGATAAATATTTTCCCAAATAGATTGAGTCACACAAATATTGAGTCACTTGTTATATAAAAAATATACCCGGAGGATGTATATTATGCTGTGTCTGTATTATGCAAATATGTGTATTGCTTTATTTAAAATGTGTACATATCATAGGCATTTAATTCTTAAATGTTTCATTGCACATTGGTGATTTGCAATTACCATATCCAACAAGGTAGATCAGCTTTAATATTGTAATAAAATTGCAGATAGATTGTAGCTTCCATCAATGTAACTGTCTGGATAATTTCCAATCCCCTATATATATTTTTTTTGTAAATATATGTAACTATACAGTACCAGTCAAAAGTTTGGACACACCTACTTATTAAAGGCTTTTTCTTTATTTCTACAATTTTGTACATTGTAGAATAATAGTGAAGACATCACAACTATGAAATAACACATATGGAATCATGTAGTAAACAAAAAAATCAAAATATATTTTATATGTTTGATTCTTCACCGTTTGCCTTGATGACAGCTTTTGCACACTTGGCATTCTCTCAACCAGCTTAATGAGGAATGCTTTTCCAACAGTCTTGAAGGAGTTTGCACATATGCTGAGCACTTGTTGGCTGCTTTTCCCAAACCATCTCAATTAGGTTGAGGTTGGGTGATTGTGAGACCAGGTCGTCTAATGCAATACATCGCTTTCCTTCTTGGTCAAATAGCCATTACACAGCCTGGAGGTGTGATGGATCATTGTCCTGTTGAAAAATAAATTATAGTCCCCCTAAGCGCAAACCAGATGGGATGGCATATCGCTGCAGAATTCTGTGGTAGCCATGCTGGTTAAGTGTGCCTTGAATTCTAAATAAATCACAGACAGTGTCACCAGCAAAGCACCCCCACACCATCACATCTCCTCCTCCATGAGTCACTGTGGTAACCACACATGCAGAGATCAACCATTCACCTACTCTGCGTCTCTCAAGACACAGCCGTTGGAACCAAAAATGTCCATTGCTCGTGTTTCTTTGCCCAAGCAAGTCTCTTCATCATAAGTAGAGTTTTCTTTGCAGCAATTCGACCATGAAGGCCTGATTCACATAGTCTCCTCTGAACAGTTGATGTCGAGATGTGTCTGTTACTTGAACTCTGTGAAGCATTTTTTTGGGCTGCCATTTCTGAGGCTGGTAACTCTAATTAACTTATTCTCTGCAGCAGGGATAACTGTGGGTCTTCCAGTTTCATCATAGCGCTTGATGGTTTTTGTGACTGCACTTGAAGAAACTTCTTGAAATGTTCCGGATTGACTGACCTTCATGTCTTAAAGTAATGATGGACTTTCGTTTCTTATTTGAGCTGTTCTTACCATAATATGGACTTGGTCTTTTACCAAATATCTTCTGTATACCACCGCTACCTTGTCACAACACAACTGATTGGCTCAAATGCATAAATTCCCCAAATGAACTTTTAACAAGGCACACCTGTTAATTGAAATGCATTCCAGGTGACTACCTCATGAAGCTGATTGAGAGAATCCCAAGAGTGTGCAAAGCTGTCATTAAGGCAAAGGGTGGCTACTTTGAAGAATCTCAAATATAATTATATTTGTTTTAGGTTAACACTTTTTTGGTTACTACATGATTCCATGTGTGTTATGTCATAGTTTTGATGTCTTCACTACAAGTATACAAATAAAGAAAAGCCTTGGAATGAGTAGGTGTGTCCAAACTTTATTTTATAAATACATACACTACCATTCAAAAGTTTGGGGTCATTGAGAAATGTCCTTGTTTTTTAAAGAAAAGAAAAAAAAATGTGTCCATTAAAATAACATCAAATTGATCAGAAATACAGTGTATACATTTGTTAATGTTGTAAATTACTATTGTAGCTGGAAACAGTTGATTTTTAATGGAATATCTACGTAGGCGTACAGAGGTCCATTATCAGCAACCACCACTCCTGTGTTCCAATGGCACGTTGTGTTAGCTAATACAAGTTTATCATTTTAAAAGGCTAATTGATCATTAGAAAACCCTTTTGCAATTATGTTAGCACAGCTGAAAACTGTTGTGCTGATTAAAGAAGCAATAAAACTGGCCTTCTTTAGACTAGTTGAGTATCTGGAGCATCAGTATGTGTGGGTTTGATTACAGGCTCAAAATGGCCAGAAACAAATAACTTTTTTCTGAAAGTCTATTCTTGTTCTGATAAATGAAGGCTATTCCAGTGAGAAATTGCCAAGAAACGGAACATCTCGTACAACGCTGTGTAGGCTAAAAAAATTGTCAAAGACTCCAGTCTCCCAAGTCACAGACTGTTCTCTCTGCTACCGCACGGCAAGCGGTACCGGAACGCAAAGTCTAGGACCAAAATGCTCCTTAACAGCTTCTACCCACAAGCCATAAGACTGCTGAACAATTTATCAAATGGCTACACGGACTATTTACACCCCCCCTCCCTTTGTTTTTACACTGCTGCTACTCGCTGTTTATTATCTATGTCACTTTACCCCTACCTACATGTACAAATTACCGCGACTAACCTGTACCCCCGCACATTGACTCAGTACTGGTACACACTGTATATAGCCTCGTTATTGTTGTTTTATTGTATTACTTTTTATTTAATTTGATCTTTTACTTTAGTTTATTTAGTAAAAAAAAAATGTCTTAACTCTTTCTTGGTTAAGGGATTGTAAGTAAGGTCTACACCTGTTATATTCTGCGCAAGTGACAAATACAAGTGACAAATATCATTTGATTTTATTTGAGGTATCTTATTTTTGTTCCAAACTTTTAGGAGCTTCTGCTCTGAGACCACCAACGTGTGACAACTACTAATCCCACCGCCTGTATTCCTTCTGGATTAGGATTAAAACATGGCTGCAGGGATTTCTGTGGCCAGGTGGACCAGTCAGTCTGCTGTGAAATCCCTGTTTTTTTGAACCCATGCTCTGCTTCCTCATGCAATCAGGCCCTGGTGTAATCTTAGAGGAATATGTTACTCACTTCAATGAGTTCAGCACTTTGGAGGCACTTTCCTGATGGATCCAAACATGCCTTCTACAGACCTGAACAGCCATATCCTGATTCCTCATCAGTCTGTCCTTTCTCCTTCTCAGTGCTGCTTTGACCTCCTCCACTGGACTGTGAACACTAGCCTGTAAACCCCTGCTTTTCCGTCACATCATGACTCTGCCAAGTTGACTTTACTAGTGATCCATGAGTTGCATGTCCCTTACCTTCATTGCCTGAAACCAACAACTAACACAATTATTTATTTTTCTAGGGAAACAGCACTAGAAACATTGGTTACGTTGTGGGAGGCAATAGTCTGTCTAGAGAGACTATTAAAATACATTTTTTGAGCACATATTTGTTAATAGCAATAAAGCTCTGAAGTACAGACAGAAATTCTACACTGGAAAGTACATTTTTTATCAAAGACCCAAGTCAATATAATATATATACATTTTAATATACTGGAAAAAGTACAAGACATCAATCTGATTATAGAATTGACTCATTTTTTATTGCCTGCTGTGCTGTGAGGTGTAGAGCTCTCACCAAGGTGATGGAATATCCATTCTGTTACATGTGAATCGCATTGAATTCCAATAATATTTGAGTATGCATTATTTATGGCAAAATAATGTGATTAGGTTTTTGCTATGGAGAGGGCTTCTCGGTTTTTGTAATGGTTTTAAGAGATGTTTGAACACTGAGAGGCTATGTTGCACACAACCTGTAATTCCATTACATTATTGATTGATGTGAGTCTTCTGTTCCCCCCTTATTTTATTGTCAGTGCTGACTGATTAGTTTTCCTGAGGATATTGCTCAGGTGTAATCTGCCCTGTCTGTCAACATGGCTGGGCTGTGTCCACTGCAGGTTTCTGGGACCTATCTATTGCTGTTCCAACCAGAACATATTGGATCACAATGTACCTGAATGGTCCCAAAACTCAAGCAGAGATACAGGATGGAAGCTAGAGGGAGAGAGAGAGGGATATGAGGCGAATTAATCTCACATTATTCTCTTGCCAAGCGTATGTGTGTTTGTTGGAACATTGCAGGCGGGTGTGCCCACAGTGAAGCCCTGGGTAAATCTCTATAATCCAGAGAGGTGGACCAGATATACCTCCATGGTAAATCTGTGGCTTATCAGGCTGACTAGGAATGTAGGTGTGTGGCAGCCAGAGGAGAACATTAGCAGATTTCATCTAGCAGGATTAGTGATATTTGGAAGAGAGAGGCTGCTAAAAAGATGAAGATATCGAATTCAGTGGGCAAAACCAGCAACAATGAGAGCTGCGTTCGTAAGGATTCTGTGAAAGGCGTACACAGTTTAGTGCAGACAGTTACAGCTTCAGCTGAAGTTAGGACATTACCTTTACAAAGCTGTTGTTTAATTTGGTAAAATAACATTGTATTGCCTAAAGTTAATGCTCTAATTCTTTAATTGTTAAAACAATACCTCAAACTGCACTCGTAATCGGCATCTTTCCCCCCATTTTTTTTTTTATAAACAGACAATGGGGGAAGTTATTATTGGTCCTCATCCTCAACCAACTGTTCAGATGTTTGAATGGCCTGAGGCTGTTGAGAATTGATTTATCCGGTTGCTATTTTCATCGCAAGGCTGTACTGCTGTGATAGAAAGGTGATGATGATGTGTCTTCTGAGTTGGTCTGTCAGATTGAAAACCGCCGACTCCTGTCCTCCACGACTTATCACCATAGTGCCCCTGAGGCTGTGGGCCTGACATGAGGGAGACCCTGTTCACTTGGACCCCCCTGACCCTCTCCTGCACGGTGTCCAGTACTGGGGGCTGGTGGCAGGTCTCATTACTTCTATATGACACCCTGTGGATGCCATGTCTGTCTTCATGTCAACCTCTGTGGCAAGTCAATTAGTCAGATCTGGAGCGAGAATAGTAGGATCGCGATGAGTGGTCTGGTCGGACACATCTGCACAGCAGGTGGCAGCCATGTTGTTATGCGTTGTTATGAAGAACTATTCTCTACCATAAACTAGAAAATGTTTTTATGGAAAGCCATATTCAACAACTTCTAGCTATATGGATACAGTGGTTACATGTTAGTTTAGACAGAGGGTGGATTTCCGAATAGAGGAATGATGAAACCCCCCACTTGTCGGTTGTTTTTTTTTATCAGAAGCTTTAGTCTTCACTGTAGTGAATTCAGTTGGGATGACTCTTAAAAGCAATGAAGAATACAATATATTTTTAATCAGAGCACTCCTGGAGAAGAATAAGGACTGATAGTGATTGAAGAAGAGAACTGGATGAACAAGTGGTTGAGTGGAGAGAGGCTGATGGAGGAGTGAGGTAAGAGGGTGATTGAAATGGAGGAGATGATCAGAGACTAGGAGGAAGGCATTTCTGCTAGTTCTCAAGGAAAGATTCAGAGGAAGGCTTCTCTGCTAGTTCTCAAGGAAAGATTCAGAGGAAGGCATCTCTGCTAGTTCTCAAGCAGAGATTCAGAGGAAGGCATATTTGCTAGTTCTCAAGGAGAGATTCAGTGGAAGGCATCTCTGCTAGTTCTCAAGGAGAGATTCAGTGAAAGGCATCTCTGCTAGTTCTCAAGAAGAGATTCAGAGGAAGGCATCTCTGCTAGTTCTCAAGGAGAGATTCAGAGAAAGGCATCTCTGCTAGTTCTCAAGGAGAGATTCAGTCCGCTGAAAATCAGCCAGCAGCACTGCATGAAGATTAATGCCCTGTTTTTAAACACCTTAAGTTTGTCTTCCTAAAACATAACACTGTGTGTGTGTATCAGCCTCTCTGTCAGTCACACATCCTCATTGTTTAGCAGCAGCCAGATCTCTCTGTGCTACTCCCTCTGTGACTGTGTTTGGCACACACAGTCATGCTCCTTCTAGTAATCTCTTCATTTTACAGACATCACAGACAGGGTGGTGCTGATATATGGGATCTTATTGAAGCTTTTTCCACCGTTTAATAATTTTGTCATTACAGTACTTTGATTCAGGGTAAAGTGGTTAGTAAAAACATTTAATCAAGTATAGCTGTCTGCAGCATTTGTTCTGGTTTAGAGTTAGAAGCTCTCATCCTGTCCCCTCCACCCCTGCCTGTCTTCATACCACACAGTATAATTTCACACTGACCCAACCTCCTGTGTCAGCACCTGCTTTGTAAATACATCCAGCATTTGGAGAAATGTCTTTGGTCTATCATTTTGTGTTTCTACAAGCGGTAAGGTGCTGCATAATTTAGCAGGTTTTAATGTCATAAAATAGCTTGGGTCCTTGCGGGGGTTGCTGGGCTGTAATGGGCTGTTTTTCATCCCTTAAATCGGGACTGTCCTTTCTGCTGCCTGGAGTTGGGCAGTTCTCCTTGTAGAGACTGCCCTGCCCTTCATCCTCTCCTGCCTCAGCACCCTCCTCTTCCTCCTCCGCCTCCTCTTCCTCATCCTCCTACTCCTCATCCTCCTCTCTTCATCCAGCTCTATCAAAGAGCTGGTAGCTCACCGCTAGCTCACCGCTAGCTCACCGCTGCTCTACTTATCAGTGTGCAGAGGGAAAGACTCACACAATAACACGACAGAGGAGATGGGAGGAGACAAGCTCTCAATCTTCAGCCAGGCAAAGCAGTCTGATAAAGCAGGCATAGGGATGTGACTAGATAAGTAATCCATCAAGAACAACCAAAGAGAGATCGTCACTCCAAGGTCACACCAATGTCACATGTGTGTTGTCCATATTGACTAGGATTCACAAATTCCAATATGGACACTTCTGTATGTGCATGGTTCTTTGTGTTTGGTGGGTAAATGTTTGTCTCATCAGATATCCTCCAACACAGAGGGGGAGATGGTGCCTGGTCAGCAGTGGCTGCTTGTCTGATGTCAATACCCAGCTCCAAACTGGATTGGGAAGAGTACACAATGTCGTCTAGACAGAGCGTTTGTCCATTCTTCTCAGATGTAGGCAGTGCTTACAGTGTTATAATTTAGACCAATTCTATTAACCAAACCTGATGCAGAAGTCAAAATGTGTGAGTGTATGTCTGTGTGTGCCTGCCTGCCTGCCTGCCTGCTCTGTCTGTCTGTCTGTCTGTCTGTCTGTCTGTCTGTCTGTCTGTCTGTCTGTCTGTCTGTCTGTCTGTCTGTCTGTCTGTCTGTCTGTCTGTCTGTCTGTCTGTCTGTCTGTCTGTCTGTCTGTCTGTCTGCCTGCCTGCCTGCCTGCCTGCCTGCCTGCCTGCCTGCCTGCCTGCCTGCCTGCCTGCCTGTCTGTCTGTCTGTCTGTCTGTCTGTCTGTCTGTCTGTCTGTCTGTCTGTCTGTCTGTGGGATCATCTATAGGCTGTAGCAGTGAGGTGCAAGGTAAGTACAACAGACTACCATATACAGTATATAGAGCTACAAGCACTGTGTTCTGTAGATTAGTCTATTTAATAGAAAGGCTATAAAGCCCTCTCTCCCTCAGTCCTCTAAATCAATGGCCATTATGTGACCTGGTTACAGTGTGATCAGACTAGACCTACGTCTGCTGGTGTGCGTCCACATGCTCCGTGCAATGGTTCAGTATGGCCTGGCTGGTGGATGTCGGTTGCCTCTCTAATTACCTGGAGATAGAGATTGTTATTCATGGTGAGGGACAGGGGAATAGCCTTCCTCAGGGTGGCTCCCCCAGGCTGCATGGCTTTGAGGATTGATGTGGGCTGATGTGAAGTAAACAGATGCTACCTCGTGATTTCTGAGCGGTTGTACTAATGACGGCGAGCGCTACCAGTCTATCTTTTACCCTCTTCAACGGCCGCCCAGCCTGATTTAAGGTCTGGTTTTACTGACTAAGCAGTGGTTTTCATATCTAGTCTGCAGATCACCACTGGCTATGGCTCATTTATACAGTAGCTGTACAGTACGTTAGACAGTGACATCTGTGTCTAGTAATACAGGCAAACGCCAGGTAGGTGTTTGCTTCAGGGGACAGAGAAGCACCATAAAAAGGTGAATGTGTTCAGACTTTCTCATCAGACTACTACTTCAGGACCTCACACCTCCCAGGCAGAAATGATCAGTGGTGGAAAAGGTACTCAATTGTAATACTTGAGTAAAAGTAAAGATACCTTAATAGAAAATGACTCAAGTAAAAGGTGAAAGTCACCCAGTAAAATACTACTTGAGTAAAAGTTTAAAAGTATTTGGTTTTAAATATACTTAAGTATTACAAGTAAATGGAATTGCCAAAATGTACTTATGTATCCAAAGTTAAAATATAAACCATTTCAAATTCCTTATATTAAGCAAACCAAATGGCACCATATTCTTTTATTTTTTTTATTTTTAGGGATAGCCAGGGGCACACTCCAACACTCAGATATAATTTAGAAACAAAGCATTTGTGTTTAGTGAGTCCACCAGATCAGAGGCAGTAGGGATGACCAGGGATGTTCTCTTGA
Organism: Thymallus thymallus; assembly: GCA_023634145.1. Taxonomy (NCBI): domain Eukaryota; kingdom Metazoa; phylum Chordata; class Actinopteri; order Salmoniformes; family Salmonidae; genus Thymallus; species Thymallus thymallus. Next base: position 28,498,578 of record CM042378.1, read on the forward strand.
TAAGTGTGTGAATTGAACTATTTCCCTGTCCTGCTAAGCATTCAAAATGTAATGAGTACTTTTGGGTGTCAGGGGAAATGTATGGAGTAAAAAGTACATTATTTTCTTTAGGGATGTAGTGAAGTAAAAGTAAAAGTTGCCTAACATATTAATAGTAAAGTAAAGTATAGATACCAAAGAAAACTACTTAAGTAGTACTTTAAAGTATTTATACTTAAGTACTTTACACCACCTGAAATGATCAATGGTGTCCTGCCTGTGTGTCCATTCTGGCTGTGTTTAACTGTGTGACAGGACAGGGCCGTCCGGGAGGCTGGCTCTAATTCCCTGTGGTATCTGTCAGGGCCCTGTCCCCCAGAGGTCTGACAGAGGGGGCTATTATTTTCCCATCGTGGTGGCCCAGGTCCCCAGGGAGAGGCTGGTCTGCCTGGCCGTGTGACTGACAGCTCCGTAAACACACTCAGCCACCTGCCTGCCATTGAGTGACTGAGTGAAAGATCACACGCTGATGCTCTAGCCCGCCCTAGCCCGAACCATGCCTCTTTGTTTGTCCCCCTTCCAGCTCTCAGACGTGACCTGGTCCACTCACCTTCACCTGACACATGGGGTCAAAGTTCAGCTGCCGGCAGTAAGGTCATTACTAACCTCGGCCCACCACAGAACAAGAGAAGCAACACCCCCCGTCAATCCATCACCTTCACCTCAAACCCATGTGCTTTTTCTTTTCCTGTGATATTTTCAATATTTCCTGATGCGCTCTATTAGTTCCTTTAATCTAATATCTGAACAGTGCAGGGTGTTGTGGGGGCTGGGGCTGACCTCCATCCATCTCTGTAACTTTGACCGATGTGTGTTCCAGGGTCATTCTCCTTTCCTCCCAGGCAGCCCTCTCCTTTCCTCCCAGGCAGACCTCTCCTCTCCTCTCCTCTCCTCTCCTCTCCTCTCCTCTCCTCTCCTCTCCTCTCCTCTCCTCTCCTCTCCTCTCCTCTCCTCTCCTCTCCTCTCCTCTCCTCTCCTCTCCTCTCCTCTCCTCTCCTCTCCTCTCCTCTCCTCTCCTCTCCTCTCCTCTCCTCTCCTCTCCACAGGGATCCTCTGGGCCTCTTATTGTGATGTAGAGTTAGTTAATAACAAACTCTTATTTACAATGACGGCCTACACCGGCCAAACTTGGACAACGTTATGCCAGTTCTGCGCCGCCCTATGGGACTCCCAATCACAGCCAGTTGTGATACAGTCTGGATTCGAACCAGGTTGTCTGTTGTCATGTTCATCTGTGTGTGTGTGTGTGTGTGTGTGTGTGTGTGTGTGTGTGTGTGTGTGTGTGTGTGTGTGTGTGTGTGTGTGTGTATGTGTGTGTGCCATTGCGTATCAATCAAATGTGCCTGGAGGCAATTTCTTGTCCATTTTCTTCCAACATTGTTTCTTTTTGCTTCAACAAAAAATGTCTTCAACCACACACACACACACAGGTATGCCTGCACACTCACTCTCTCCGAACACACACAAAGTATGTGGAGGTGCACACACACTTTTTCACACACACTGTATTGATTGATTCTCTTCTGCCTTTCCTTCAGTCTTTTGGGTCTGTATGACCTAAATGGAACAGCAGGAAGTAATTGTCTGCTTGCAATAGTAACCTCTGGAATACATTTACTCCTGTCAAACATACAATACCTCTGAGAGATTGGCCCAAATTACTGTTCCTTGTTTCTGGGGGGGGTTTTTGCACCCAAGTAAAGGACCTATTTTACCCCTGCAGAGCTCTCATCTGCTCTTTCCTCGACAATAGTATCGACGTAGGAATGTGCGGATTGGGATAGCATTTAGTCCTTAAATAATACTATTTGCTTTTCTCTTCCTTCAAGCGACTTTATTTTGGAGAAATAACTTTCTTTATGAATCATCAAAAGTCAATGGATATGTCCTCCAGGATGATTCATTTAATGTTTTATAATTGCAATGCTCCTCCTCAGGAGACTTTTTAAATTAGATATGAAAGTGCATTGATTAGAAGTTGTGTTTTTATTTACAGTGTATCCAAAAAATATGGTGCATCAATTTGTCATAAGTTGTTTATTATTGTGACATCTTAAAGTATTTATAGTCACATTTCTTTTAATCAGTAATCGCTCTCAGCGCAAAAGTGATGAAAAAGATGACATCAAAGAAATCCTTCACTTTCCCACACAACAGTTTGGTCCTCTGTATACAACCAGAACATATCATTATTTAGTTGCTATAAGAACTTTCATCCTCCCAGATTCATATGTATGTTTCCATCAAAAGTGTCTGAAAATGAACACTTTAAATTCCACATGCACATAACCCCTGTTTCTCAAGGAAAATATCATCTATTTGATTAAGGTTAGGAAAGTGTTTTGAAGATAGCCAAAGAAACCGAGCACTCCCTATTGAGGTGCATTTTGCAGTGTGCCCCTAGCACTGCAGATTGAACAGAGACTCTCCATCCTCTCTATTTTATTTATTTTTTGTTTATTTTTAATATGTTATTTTACTTTATTTATATATTTTCAGATATGAGAACAGAAACAGTAAAACCCCAAACCCTCCCTCCCTCCCTCCCTCCCTCCCTCCCTCCCTCCAATCCACCCATCCTCCAAGGCATCATACAAGGATATACTAAATAAGTCAATTAAATAAGACAGAAACAAACAGAAAAACTTCAATAAAAATTATTATCAGCACAAATGACCACTAGAACAGACATGGCTGCTTACTAAAATATGCAAGCTACACTAAGTAAAAGACTCTCTCCACAAATCCTCTCTCTTTTTATTTTTATGTTAAGGGTGTTTACCTGTAAGGACATGGCCGCTGTCACAACTGGGCTTTTTGGTATCATGGTACTTTCTCTGTTGCCTCTCTGGACCCAGTCTGAAAAGCTTTTAAGGATGACAAAAAATGAAATGTACTTATCAAAGGCCGCTCCAAACCCTGTAATTACTGTTGCACATGGGTGTTTTATCTTGTATTCATATAATTGATTTATTCAGTTTACGTTAGCTATACAATCTGGAATTACAATATGTATAAGTCAGTGGAGGCTGCTGAGGGGAAGACGGCTCATAATAATGGCAGGAACCATGTGTTTGATGTATTTGATACCATTCCATATTTTCCGCTCCAGACATTACCACGAACCCATCCTACCCAATTAATGTGCCACCAACCTCCTGTGTATAAGGTACATTTTGGCCACTAGCGTTGATATGATCGGGACTCGGGACCATGCATAAGTGGTGTGGTTTGTGAAGGGATAGAATCTTTGTGAATTCCTGGTTGAAGTTAAGTTCAGCTCCTCTAGACTGAATACAAAACATATTCATTTTTAATTACAGTTATTTTTAAGGGCTATTGGAATATGTTTTATCTAGTGTAGTTTTCACCAACTCTTACTGTAGAGTTGTATTCCATTTGCATCTATTTCCATGGCAAGCAGGCCTGCTCTTCCGTGAGAATGTATAATGTACTACTGGTGGCCACAAAGGGAGAGGAGGGGGGAAATGGACCTCTGACCCTTGACCCCATGTCCTGCCCCCTTCACCCCTGCTCCTTTTACTCCTCCAAACCCTTTCCCACCTAGCCTCCCAGACATCTCTCAGCCCACACCCACCTGCTCTCGGGTCACTGAGGATGATGGGGAACCAACCAGGTTCAGACGTCCTTTACTCAAGTCACACCCTCTGATGCTTACAGACCCAGCAGGGAGGTCAGGTCAGGGCATTCAGAATCTCATCAGATGTGGGATTCCTTCCTTTCGTAGCTAGTGGGGTAGTTTGAGTTTGTATCTAAATACTCAGGGGGTCAGGGGGAGACAGTAACAAGGGAAGTGTCTCAGAAGGCCACAGGCTGCACTCTCTAATTTAACCCCAAAGGGTCCCATGTTTCTCAGTTGGTAGAGCGTGGCACTTGTAACACTAGGGTTGTGGGTTAGATTCCCATTGGGGACCAGTACAAAAATATATGCACTCTAGATAAGAGTATCTGCTAAATGACTAAAATGTGAATTGTAAATGATGACAACACATTAACTACTCACCACCAAGCCAGCTCAATCACCCTCCCTGCTACTGTACTGTAATAAGACAGTTGATAATGTCCACTATACAGAGCGTGAGTGGAAATGTAATTTTGTCAAGTGTGAAAGTTCTCCTAACTGCAACACAGTGAATATTCAGTTCAGCGTCCTCATTGTCTGCCTGCCGTGCTCAGATAAACACAGAGGCATGAATCAGGAAATGTCCTTTTGTAACGTTGTAGAAAACAAAGACTGTTGAAAGGCAATAGAGACGACAGGTTCTGTAATTACCAATCTAATTGCCATGTACTATTGTGTCATTTTACTCAACATGGACAGGAAAGAGATAGTAAGTGAGAGTTTAGATAGGGAACAAGATGTTTGTGGCGGCAGGGATTACACACTCAGAAACACATAAATGTACTGTACACATGTACACACACACACACACACACACACACACACACACACACACACACACACACACAACACACACACACACACACACACACACACACACACACACACACACAACACACACACACACACACACACACACACACACACACACACACACACACACAACACACACACACACACACACACAACACACACAACACACACACACACACACACACACACACACACACACACACACACACACACACACACACACACACACACACACACACACACACACACACACACACACACTCACCCCAAGGGGACAAAGCAAAAGTGTTGGTTCACTTGGATGCACACATCCCGGTTTTGACCCTGTGTTCTAATTGGTGCAGACAGAGAGAAGCTCTGACTGCCAATGCAGCAAGAATACTCCGCCTGTGCCTGTACTCTAATTAACTAGAGAACCTATGAGCTTTGTAATCTCTGGATTTTGGGGTATCATCATGTATTAACTTTAATTAAGCTTGTGTGCCATGCTAGCTAATTAGATGAATAGATGCTTATTTTTAATCTGGATAATGTGAATACATTTTACACGAGCACAAATCAGTCAGTCTAGTTAATTACAGTGTGCGTGTGATAGCTGTAATTTGAGATATAGTGCAGCAGCGGGGCTGGCTCCTTTATCTTAGATTAGATATTACTGCCCCGTTGGAGCTAGAAACGCAAGCATTTGCTAAACACAATTTGATTTGATTTGGATTTGATTTGTCGTACAATATATCTGTCTGGATTAGGGACATGTGATGGAACCCTTATGGAGAGATGATGTGCTCTGTTATCCAGTCTGAACACAGATCAACAAGGCTTTAGAAGCACGTAGGCATGTTCAGCGCCACTGCGCCCGTCCATCACTGGGGAGATGGGATGAAGAGCACATGCTGGATGTCTGACATTTCCTGTTGTGTGTACGGTGGTGGCTGTTGTTTATGCGTGATGCGTTCCATGTCACAGATTTGCTGTGTACCTTGTTATTTGCTGGAACATGAAGTTACAGTAGGTCAGGTGTGTTGAAGCGTGGTCCTCTGTAGCTTAGTTGGTAGAGAATGGCGCTTGCAACTGCATGATAGTGGGTTCAATTCCTAGGACCACCTGTACATAAAATGTATGCACGCATGACTGAAAGTCGCGTTGGATAAAAGCGTCTACTAAATGGTATATATTATTATATTATATAATCTTCCTCGGTTGATAATAGAGAGGTCATAAAGTCCTAAAGGCCTATGTTGTAGGTAAAACAGAGAACCTGTTGGATGTAGATACCTCCATAGTAGAGGCACCATTATATATAAGGCTCAATAGCACGGTGCTCTGTGGACTATGGTTGAGAATTCCTGTTCTGACCCAACACAACTTAATTCAGTCAGAACTGAGCCAGAAGGCTTCCCTTTGTTATACTGGCAAACAACATGGCCAACTTCACCTGTCAGACAAATACCATAATCCACGTTATGTGCATAGAGGGCGTGTGAATAGAAGATGAAGTGGGTCAGGGGTCAGCGTCAGAATAAAGTGAATGAGATGTTAGGAGGAAACGTGGCGGTGGCCCAGTTTGCCTAGCGCAGCCCTCCAGCCATGTCTCCTTGGAGTCTGCTAGTGTGTTTCTATGCGTTGTTTAGTTTGCTTCAGGCTCTCTCTGACAGGTGTGGTGGGGATATATGCTTCTCAAACAGAGGTTATAGGAAAGTACATAAATGTTTGTATTCTAGCTAGGGAATAGTATCTACACATTATCCTTGATGGAATTATTTGAATACAGCAAAACATTGTGTATTGTTGATTAACTTGTGTCAAACTAACAAAATCAGTAAACTAATACACCATAACATCATTACTGCCGTATATACAATATTATTTAGATATATGTTCTGGGCTTCTGTGAGCATGCAGAAACTATACCAATATGTGGTATTTATGTCTGAAAGTGCAGGGTGAAATGGATCAAATAATGATACAGACCGCTGTCACTTCCACAGTAGGAAGAAGCCACTCCCTGGCTACAACCCTATGTCCTCCACAAAGTGCATCTGAAACACACTATTAACTTTCCCATTCCTTATGTCACTTTTTATTGCAGCGTGGTTTCAGGTCTCACTGAGTTGGCAGGCACCTCGCTCTGCTTTTCAACCCCAGATAGACGCTGGTGTCAGAGTATAGATAGAAATACAACCATGATGAAGATATTATTCCAGGGATTTAATTTGCCAGAGTGGGTTGGTAAAGTTCAGGGTTACACTGATTAATGCTTATGGTTGTTATGTCTGAGGAGGAAAATCCTTTTGTGTGGCTGTTGAAATCTTTTGATGTCTTATAAATGCACATCAGTCTGATGTGCCAATCAAGGTTAATGGGGAGCATACTGAAAGCAAAAACACTTTATTTGTCTTTGGCAGTCTGTGTGGGAGGCTTGATGTTGGTGGTATAGAGTGACTAATGGCTATTTTCAATACCCTTGAAAAGATACGTGTTTTACCCTGAGCTTAGGCTGCTAAGCCTGTCTTGAGCAGAGTAGTATAGAACCCTTAAAAGCCCTAACCCAAGAACCATAGCTGCCGTGCTTGAGCCTGTGCTTTGTCTGCCCATGGAAGCTAGGACAGTGACACGTACAGCGGGTGAAATAAGTATTGAACACATCACCATTTTTCTCAGTAAATATATTTCCAAAGGTGCTATTGACATGACATTTTCACCAGATGTTGGTAACAACCCAAGTAATCCATACATACAAAGAAACCAAAACAAATACGTTCAGATATTAAGTTATGTGTAATAATGTGAAATGACACAGGGAAAAAGTATTGAACACATGAAAAAAGGGAGGTGCAAAAAGGCATGGAAAGCCAAGACAACAGCTGAAAACTATCAGTAATTAAAAAGCAATCCAGCCCCCTGTCAGTGCAAATTAATGTCAGCTGGTTCAGTCCCAACTGATGGCCTACAAAAAGGTCTCATTGCCAAGGTGTCACACAAGACACATCTCATGATGGGTAAAAGCAAAGAGCTGTCTCAAGACCTTCACAACCTAATTGTTGCAAAACAAAATGATGGCATTGGTTATAGGCGCATTTCTAAGCTTCTGAATGTTCCAGTGAGCACTGTTTGGGCCATAATACGGAAGTGGAAAGACAATCATTTAACCATATATTAGCCTCGACCAGGTGCTCCTCACAAGATTTCTGACAGAGCAGTGAAAAGAATAATCAGAAGAGTTGTCCAAGAGCCAAGGACCACTTTTGGAGAGCTTCAAAAAGACCTGCAATTAGCAGGTACTGTTGTCTCAAAGAAAACAGTAAGTAATGCACTCCACCGCCATGGCCTGTATGCACGCTCACCACGCAAGACTCCATTGCTGAAAAAAAAAGCATGTTGAAGCTCGTTTAAAGTTTGCTGCACAACATTTGGAAAAGCCAGTGAAATACTGGGAGAATATAGTGTGGTCAGATGAGAGCAAAATTGAACTGTTTGGATGTCATAATATTTGTTTTGGTTTCTTTGTATGTATAGATTACTTGGGTTGTTACCAACATCTGGTGAAAATTTCATGTCAATAGCACCTTTGGAAATATATTTACTGAGAAAAATGGTGACGTGTTCAATACTTATTTCACCCGCTGTATAAATGCTTAGGGACCAAGAACATAGCAGTGAAAGGGTTAACTAGGTATCTAGTTGGTGGAAGTGTCCCGGGACCAGGAAAGGCCCCACTTGTCTCAACAGGAGGGTGGTCCTGAATGAAAAATCCTATTTTTAACAGCATTAACTACAATTGATGATGCAGAGTCTAGGCTTGAGTAATGAGAGGAAGCAGGTTATAGCATGAGGTTCATCAGTTTGAACCATGCAGAACAGGCATATTGGTGAATGTAAGGTGATTTGTGTTAAAGATGATTCATTAACATTATTAGGGAAGTTACTCATGAGATTGAGTTTGGGCTTTACGGAAAGCGAACCACCCTGGGACCTTGCATAGCTTTACATAATGGCAGGAGGGGAAACCTGGGCTGTGAGAAAGGGACAAAGTCGAGGGGCATTTGAACATGCGTTAGCCGCATTGTGCACAGGTAATTAACATTGTGTAATCTACATGCTTACAAAGCAACTTTCTATAATTAGAGTTATGATTGCGGCCAGGATAATGACAGCGATTCTGCTCCCAGATAATGGCTTTTGCGGTTCTGACAGTTGCTGTATTGTTTGTGCAGCAGACTTCTGACATATGGGACACAAAAGGAATGACTGGTGAGGCTGAGTGCCTTTGTTCTCCGTACTGCCAATCCAATCAGAGAGGACAAATTGCGACTGTACAGTAGCCCTTCCAAATGGTGCAGAGACAGGGGAAAAAGCCTCCCGACATATGAAAATGGGCCAGTAATGTGAAAATCTCTGCCATCGTTCTGACTGCACTCATAGACTCTGCATCTTGGGCTCCTGAGTGGCGCAGCGGTCTAAGGCACTGTATCTCAGTGCAAGCGTCACTACAGTCCCTGGTTCGGATCCAGGCTGTATCACATCTGGCCGTGACCGGGAGTACCATAGGGCGGCGCACAATTGGCCCAGCGTCGTCCAGGTTTGGCTGGGGTAGTCCGTCATTGTAAATAAGAATTTGTTCTTAACTGACTTGCCTAGTTAAATAAAAAATAAAAAATATATAAAAATCTGCGCTCTACCTCCAGCTGCCTGGTGTTCTGCTCTCTAAGATGAATAAGACTGAGAGGGCGTGAGACATTTCTCACAGGCAGGCTGAGAGGCAGGGTGACTCCAATGCCCTTCATGTAGTCTTTGGTGCGTATTGTATCGTAGCATGGTTGAGAAATGGAACAGTGGACTGCAAAACACAAGACACTTTCCCACCTCCAGCCTGATAGCAAAGAACCCATAAAGCCTAGTCCGTCATGGTGCTGCAGCCACTGCAGTCAAGTTTGTTTGTTGTGCATTTATGAAAAAGTATGAAATCCCTTCTGTGAAGAGCTGCTGAGGCTTTTAGTAAAATGAATTAAGAGATGGCATCTTGATAAGGGAGGCACTTAGGGCCCGTGGCGGCGGGAAGGTGGGGTGTGTTTTCTCTGCTGGCGGTCAGTGGGGACAGACACTTAACTTACCCCACCAGGAAATAATCAGCTTTTAATTTCTCACAGATCACATTCGTGTGAAGACGAATAACTGTGGAAGGGCCCACCGTGACCAGATCCTGTCTCTAGCCTCGTCACGCTGGAGTGCTTCTAATTCATTTTGATTCATCTCATATCTTCATAATCTCCGTTGTTTTTGAAGGAGAGACAAGGCTGCTAGGGTGGAAATACACCCGTTTAGCCTAGCGTATTTACTTTACACAAAGTCACCATCAATTCAAAGCACACACATAACTGACACTGCAGGACTGCACACCAGACCCGAATGCAGTTTAGAGTTCTCATCAGAACAGAAAATTCAACCCGGTCCAACCCAAGCGCGGTGAGCTGAAGCCCGAGCACAGGCCTGGTCCAACATCACAGAAATTAAAAAAGCCAGGTTTCTAGAAAACAGTAGGCTATGTTGATTTAAACTAGTGTTGAGAACAACGCAGCGGTGGCGGGCGGCGACAGAGTGAGGAGACGAGGAAACAGCCATTGGGACAGAAAAACAGAGGAAAATTCACCTTAGTTATGATCAACTGAATTATGAAAAGCCTATCAATTCAGCACCGTTTTGATTAGTACAGAGCCATTGTGCTATTTTGAGACACACGTGGGGCAGTCGTCTAGATAAACCAATCAATATCAGATTTTTTTCTTCACTTTATCTCCGTTTGGATATTTGGTAACATGTAGGCTGGGGAAATGTTAGCTAAGTTGAGGTGAGTGCTAATGATCATATTTATTCTAGTTTGCTAATGTATTAGCTGATCAGAACATTTTGCTAGCATGTTATAGAAGTCTGCTTGCTCTTTACTCGCATAGTAGCACGTCCAACTCCCGACCAAAAGCCTGTGACTTGTCTGATTATCAATGTGATTTTGTTTCACTGACTCTCTGTCTGTATATTTGGTTATTTGGGCACTTCCAATTTTTGCGTTATTTCTCGGGACTCTCAGGATAAATATGAATTATTCCCGTTATTGAAACTTAGTATATGTAATCCCTAGTAGCAGCAGTAGCAGTAGCAGCAGTAGTAGAAGTAGCAGCTGTAGAAACAGCAGTAGCGGAAGTAGCAGCAGAAGTAGCAGCTGTAGAAGTAGCAGCTGTAGAAGTAGAAGCTGTAGAAACAGCAGTAGCAGAAGTAGCAGCAGTAGCAGAAGTAGCAGCAGAAGTAGCAGCTATAGAAACAGCAGTAACAGAAGTAGAATATGTTGAAGTAGCAGCTGTAGAAACAGCAGTAGCAGAAGTATCAGAATAAGTAGCAGCAGTAACATAAGTAGTAGCAGCAGTAGCAGCAGCAGTAGCAGAAGTAGCAGAAGTAGCAGCAGCAGAAGTAGCAGCAGCAGTAGTGGTAGTAGCAGCAGCAGTAGCAGCAGAAGTAGCAGAAGTAGCAGCAGCAGCAGAAGTAGCAGCAGCAGCAGTAGCAGTAGCAGTAGCAGCAGTAGCAGCAGAAGTAGTAGAAGCAGCAGTAGCAGAAGAAGCAGCAGTATCAGCAGTAGCCCCACAGGCATACAGGACAGCCTCTGACTACGGAATGACTAATGGTGAGGCTGGGAGAAGGCGCACGAGAGGTGATCTCCATTAAGTGGAAGGACAGTTCAGCCGCCTTCCCATCATCCCCCTCCCCACCAATCACTGTACAGGCAGGTTAATACTTTTATTGTAATGAAGTGTGGGGAATAATGTACTGTAAACGTGAGACGTTTAATCCAGACATGGCGTTTTTATGAGGGGGGAGTATCCATGGCGACATTAAGAGAACACAGCTATGACCAGAGAGCCTGAGGGGACATCCATCAACAAACGTGACAATTGCTAGAAAACATACTTAAGTAAATATGTCCACATCTATCCTATTCATCCCACCCCACTGTCTCTCCCACCCTTACTCCTTCACTATCTCCACCCCACTGTTGGCCAGTAACTGAAAGGTCACTGGTTCAAATCCCGAGCCATCTAGGTGAAAAACCTGCCGATGTGCCCTTGAGCAAGGCACTTAACCATAATTGATCTGGGCTAGAAAGTCTACTAAATGGCTTAAATGTAATGTAACTGCATGGTACTTCACATTGGAGATAGACGCCCAGCTTAAATTATTACTAATACTCAGTATGGAGTATGGAAATTCTATTTATTTTATATAGTGAACTTGAATTGCATAGACAGCCAATGCGCCATGATGTTTTGGCTTATTGCCTGTGGTGTTTGGATGTTAGGAATATAAGACAAGCTGATAGAACAAGCTGCAGGCATTTTGTCGTAGGGAGCTGATGTTGGAGCAGCTTTAAGGGCAGTAAGTAGAGGGAGGCAGCAGGATCAAAATAGTGTCCAGTTTATTAACAGTGAAAACGTGGTACAGGTGATGAATATGTACATAAATCTACACAAATATTTACATAATAGACAGATTCTCAAATACTATCATAAGGGTTGTTTAATAAATTCACCTACAGACAATGAGAAAGAGGGTGCAGGTGGTTAGGACTTGGCCCCCATTCCAGGTGTGTTCTTTAGGGAGGAAGAGAAGAATAAGGAGAGGAGAGGAGAGGAGAGGAGAGGAGGGGAGGGGAGGGGAGGGGGCATATAAGAGGATGTGCTATTGAAATACTATGCAAAATATCTCTTTAGTCATTGTACTGTGAATAGAATAGTCTTCAAACAGAGAATGTGGGCCAGTCTAATTGCCCGTCCAACCCCCAAGCCCTCCACCCAGGTGAATACAAAACAAAAGAGAGGGAGGACTGGAGAAGAGAAACGCTCTTCTCTCTCTGTCTGTTCTACTTTGCAACTCAAATTATTCTGTGAGCTGTATTTGTATCATAAAGGCGACTGATGCTGTTTTTCTTTTTTTTTAAGGTTATTCTGATGCTGTTTTCTTTTAGAGAAGGTTATTATTGCAGGTTATTGTAAACGGATGCTTTTGTACTCATTGTATAATCTCTCTTCCACTTATCTCTCTCCCCCTCTCTCCCCCTGGTTGTTTTCTTCTTCTTCTCTCTCACCCCCTCTCTCCCCCTGGTTGGTGCGTGCTGAAAGTAAGGCTGTGTGAATCTCCAGAAGAAGAGGCATGGAGGTAGATGAAAGGGAAGGAGATTAAACAGTTAGGTATAGAGAGTGCCGTCAGAGGTAATGTGAAGTTCATTTTTATTCTCAAAGGCTACCGACAAGTTTCCCTCATACCAACCCCTTCTCTTGAGCTGTACAGGGCCAAGTTCATGGGTCCAACGACAAATGTGTGTGAGCTATCCATTTGAGTTTGATTTCAATTATGAGAGCTTGTATGTGTGTGTGTGCGTGTGTGTGTGTGTGTGCGTGTGTGCGTATTCTCATCCATAGACTCATCAGGTGCATCTGAATATGAGCTGCAAGTCACTTGATGTGTGAGGGCTATAAGACAAAGAGGAGGACCACAGCTTTTTAATGACTTCACATGGGTTTCTGTGGGATCAGAACATCCATTTGTGGGCATCATGTGTGTTCTGCTGATAGTCCTCCCTCTCTGATAGGAGGAGCGTGTGAGAGATGACCACTGAGCCAGCAGTACCGCTCCTTCTCACTGACTGATTAATTGGACTCCATCAGGCCATTGAGCGGCCATTGAGGCAGACAGAGAGAAGACAATAAGGCTCTTTTATTCCTCACTGAACACAATCAGTGGTGATAGCAGAGACAGCCAGGGAAACAAGCCTTGTGAAAGGCCAATCAAATCGCACATGTTCTTCTATTTGGTCATAAACTGGTTGTAAATTCAAGTCCTTTATTTACACAGTATTTGTCTGTTTGGCCGAGCTTGCATGGGCATTGATTGATTCGGCTGTGGTGCATCTTTGCATATGTGTTCTGGGTTTCAGGGGAGTAGACCTCAAATAAATCTTCCTGTATCTTCAATCTGTCTGTTCATTAATCAAGTGGAATGGATGGAGTAATGAGTTGTCTTACTGGGCTCAGTGGGCTGGGCTCTACATGGCTGCTTGGTGGGGTTAGGAGGCCAACTTGGTTCTAACGCGTCCCAGTCTCCCTCACCAGGACCCCTTTGGCCCTTGTCAGCCACATCTCCTGACTGATAATTGGGTATTTATCAGATTGCTTTGGAAATGATGATGTGACCCTTATCTGACACAATTATCAAGAAAAATGTAATCTCTTCTCCTGGTCCTCCAACATAGGACACAGGGCAGGCTGGTATAGAGTTTAAAGTCCTCTTCCAAAAGAGAGATAGAAACCCCACTGTCTCACTCTCTCACCAGAGCAGCTGCCCATAGCCTCATAGCAGATAGAGCTGCTGTCCATAGCCTCATAGCAGAGAGCTGCTGTCCATAGCCTCATAGCAGAGAGCTGCTTCCCAGAGGCTCATAGCAGAGAGCTGCTGCCCATAGGCCTCATAGCAGAGAGCTGCTTCCCAGAGGCTCATAGCAGAGAGCTGCTGCCCATAGGCCTCATAGCAGAGAGCTGCTGTCCATAGCCTCATAGCAGAGAGCTGCTTCCCAGAGGCTCATAGCAGAGAGCTGCTGCCCATAGCCTCATTGCCCCATAGTCTCATAGCCCCATAGCCTCATAGCCCCATAGTCTCATAGCAGATAGCTGCTACCCATAGACTCATTGCCCCATAGCCTCGTAGCCCAACAGACCCATAGTCTCATAGCCCCATAGCCTCATAGCCCCATAGTCTCATAGCAAATAGCTGCTGCCCATAGACTCATAGCCCCATATCCTCATAGCCCCTAGGCCTCATAGCTCCATAGCCTCATAGCCCCATAGCCTCAAAGCTCCATAGCCTCATAGCCCCATAGCCTCATAGCCTCATAGCCCCATAGCCTCAAAGCCCCATAGCCTCATAGTCCCATATCCTCATAGCTCCATAGCCCCATAGCCTCATAGCCCAATAGTCTCATAGCTCCATAGCCTCAAAGCCCCATAAACCCATAGCCCCATAGTCTCATAGCAAAGAGCTGCTGCCCATAGACTCATAGCCCCATAGCCTCAAAGCCCCATAGCCTCATAGCCCCATAGACCCATAGTCTCATAGCCCCATAGCTTCATAGCCCCATAGCCTCATAGCCCCATAGTCTCATAGCGCCATAGTCTCATAGCTTCATAGCCCCATAGCCTCATAGCCCCATATCCTCATAGCCCCATAGCCTCATAGCCCCATAGTCTCATAGCCCCATAGCCTCATAGCCCCATAGCCCCATAGTCTCATAGCCCCATAACCTCATATCCCCATAGCCCCATATTCCCATAGTCTCATAGCAGAGAGCTGCTGCCCATAGACTCATTGCCCCATAGCCTCATAGCCCAACAGACCCATAGTCACATAGCCCCATAGTCTCATAGCAGATAGCTGCTGCCCATAGACTCATAGCCCCATATCCTCATAGCCCCATAGCCTCATAGCCCCATAGCTCCATAACCTCATAGCCCCATATCCTCATAGCCCCATAGCCTCAAAGCTCCATAGCATCATAGCCTCATAGCCCCATAGCCTCATAGTCTCAAAGCTCCATAGCCTCATAGCCCCATAGCTCCATAGCCTCATAGCCCCATAGCCCCATATCCTCATAGTCCCATAGCCTCATAGCCCCATAGTCTCATAGCTCCATAGCCCCATAGCCTCATAGCCCCATAGTCTCATAGCTCCATAGCCTCATAGCCCCATAGCCTCATAGCCCCATATCCTCATAGCCCCATAGCCTCATAGCCCCATAGCCCCATAGTCTCATAGCCCCATAACCTCATATCCCCATAGCCCCATAGCCCCATATTCCCATAGTCTCATAGCAGAGAGCTGCTGCCCATAGACTCATTGCCCCATAGCCTCATAGCCCAACAGACCCATAGTCACATAGCCCCATAGTCTCATAGCAGATAGCTGCTGCCCATAGACTCATAGCCCCATATCCTCATAGCCCCATAGCCTCAAAGCTCCATAGCATCATAGCCTCATAGCCCCATAGCCTCATAGTCTCAAAGCTCCATAGCCTCATAGCCCCATAGCTTCATAGCCCCATAGCGCCATAGCCTCATAGCCCCATAGCCCCATATCCTCATAGTCCCATAGCCTCATAGCCCCATAGTCTCATAGCTCCATAGCCCCATAGCCTCATAGCCCCATAGTCTCATAGCTCCATAGCCTCATAGCCCCATAGCCTCATAGCCCCATAGCCCCATAGTTTCATAGCAGAGAGCTGCTGCCCATAGACTCATAGCCTCATAGCCCCACAGACCCATAGTCTCATAGCCCCATAGCCTCATAGCCCATAGCCTCAAAGCCCCATAGCCTCATAGTCCCATAGTCTCATAGCTCCATAGCTCCATGCCTCATAGCCTGAGCTGCTGCCCATGGCCTCATAGCAGAGGGCTGCTGCCCATAGGCTCCTAGCAGAGACCTGCTGCCCATAGGCTCATAACAGGGATCTGCTGCCCATAGCCTCATAACAGGGGTCTGCTAGACAGACAGGCCTTTCACTGGAGCCTCTCATTCTGGGCAGGGAAATGCATATAAAGAAGCCCAGGAGTGTTTACTGAGCAGAGCTCCCACAGATAAGATTGGAGGAAAAAGCTATTAAACAACCGGCACCTTCCCTTTCATTCCCCAGCAAATCTATTACAGAGAGAGAGGGAGATAGAGAGATATATATATATAGAGAGAGAGAGGTATACACATATTAATGAGCATAGCAGAACCATTCAGTGCAGGTAGTGAACGGGAAAGAGAGTGGGATGAAGGAGGAATAAAATACAAGGAAAGCGTTTAAGTGAGAACCCACTGGTCAACAGACGAGAGCCGCTCTGAGCTCTGAGCGTTTAAGTGAGAACCCACTGGTCAACAGACGAGAGCCGCTCTGAGCTCTGAGCGTTTAAGTGAGAACCCACTGGTCAACAAACGAGAGCTAACTGATCAAAATCTTTACCTATTCAGACTGTGATGTTTGCCTACCTCTGCTGTGGAGAGAGAATGGTTTGTATGATTAATGTTGTAGACTTGTAGCAATCATTACAGTCAATGCAGTCATTGGCTCTGCATTCATATTCCTGCTCACACGGGGCACACACTGAATCCGTGTGAGAGGATTTTGGTCTTGGCATTCTGGATGCAGTTCCTGCATGAGGGAAGAATATGGTCCTGCACTGAAAGCAGGTTGGGCTGACTGTAGAGCCAGGACCGTGAAGGATTGGAGAGTGGCAGTACAACTGTGGAGGGAGGGAGGGAGAGCTATGTGAGCAGTGGTGAAAGTAATCAAACAAGGGGAAACAGGTTGTTCCACAGATGGTTATCAGGAAAAGGGGTCTGGGAGGGGCTGATCTGGGAGGGGCTGGTCTGGGCTGGGAGGGGCTGGGCTGCATCTCAGTCAGTAGTAAGTCAGAGAGGAATTTGGCAGTTATTTCAGCAATCAAGCTGTGATTCTCCTTTGATCATACATTGTAGGGATGTTGTACTCATCAAGTTAGTCCATTTAGAGCATTTCAATGAGCTGATATTTGTGGTCAACTAATGTTTAATCCACTTACTGACAATCATGCAACTCCTAGGATCTTATATGGAGACCTATCTGACTTGTATTATAGGTTCTCTCTGGCACTGACTTCTTCACAGTCTGATTGTTTCTTTAACTCTCCATAATCCAAATATAAAGTTGTACACTGCAATAATCTGATCCATCTCTTTTCTGTCTTCCACAGATTGGCCACTAGTGATGCCAGGACAGTGAGCGCCATGCGTGTCACATGGTCAGCTGCCACTCCCTTCATCATTGTTGCCCTGCTCAGGCTTGTCCAATCACAGCTGCTGGAGGGATCTCTGGTTCCAGGTAAGACTGCACCTTTGTCACATCACTGTGTGGTCATGTGTTTTTTCGCCAAGGAAAGTGCTGTTGTCTGCATGTTCGTCATGTCTGTTTCTATATATCTGTTTTGTCTGTCTGTCTGTCTGTCAGATTATTTGACACAATTACACCTTTCCACAAACTTATTTGTGGACCTGATAACACATTTGGATGAAAATTAAGATTAAGTTGGTTTGAGATATGGTATATTTAAGCAATAAGGCCCGAGCAGGTGTGGTATATGGCCAATATACCACACAACGCGGAGTGCCTGGTTACAGCCCTTAGCCGTGGTATATTGCTCATATATCACAAACCCCAGAGGTGCCTTATTGCTATTATAAACTGGTTACCAACGTAATTAGAGCAGTAAAACTAAATGTTTTGTCATACCTGTGGTATACGGTCTGATATACAATGGCTTTCAGCCAATCAGCATTCAGGGCTTGAACCACCCAGTTTATACCTTCAATTATTTGGAGCCGGTCACTGACCTGTGGCTACCGTTGGACTGATTTCCTCTTTGTAAATTCATAATGCTGCCAAGGAAACAGGAAGTTTCAACTATGGAGCCGAGACTCTCAGGTCTATTATGGGAACCTCTTTAGTCTTCTAGAATTAGTCATGTCATATTGATACATTCAAGCCTTCCAGACGTCTTTGATTCCCTAGCTTTGAGTCGAGAGGGGATAAAGGTGTGTGGGATTTGAGAAAGATGAATCGTATAAGTTCCCATAACGAAACATCTCTCAGAGACACTATACCTGTCGCAGAGCTGACATTTTGACAATGTCTGGGTGGAAAAAAGAAACAGGAAACTCATCAAAGGAGATCGAAACAAAGCACTTAGTGATAACTACAGTTATCTATCGATCTAGTGAGTCATGGTATGGTGGGAGGTGGTATGGTGGGAGGTGGTATGAAAGGAGGTGATATGTTGGGAGGTGATATGTTGGGAGGTGATATGTTGGGAGGTGATATGGTGGGAGGTGATATGGTGGGAGGTGGTATGAAAGGAGGTGATATGATGGGAGGTGATATGGTGGGAGGTGGTATGGTGGG
Source organism: Thymallus thymallus (assembly GCA_023634145.1). NCBI lineage: Eukaryota > Metazoa > Chordata > Actinopteri > Salmoniformes > Salmonidae > Thymallus > Thymallus thymallus. The sequence continues at coordinate 28,517,084 of CM042378.1, forward strand.
AGGTGGTATGAAAGGAGGTGATATGTTGGGAGGTGATATGTTGGGAGGTGATATGGTGGGAGGTGATATGGTGGGAGGTGATATGGTGGGAGGTGATATGGTGGGAGGTGGTATGAAAGGAGGTGATATGGTGGGAGGTGGTATGAAAGGAAGTGATATGGTGGGAGGTGATATAAAGGAAGGTGGTATGGTGGGAGGTGATATGAAAGGAGGTGGTATGGTGGGAGGTGATATGAAAGGAGGTGATATGGTGGGAGGTGGTATGAAAGGAGGTGGTATGGTGGGAGGTGGTATGAAAGGAAGTGATATGGTGGGAGGTGATATAAAAGGAGGTGATATGGTGGAAGGTGATATGAAACGAGGTGATATGGTGGGAGCATTACCACTTTACCCTCCCTCCCTCTATTGCCTCTCACCTCTCACTTACTTCCTTTCCCTGTGTTCTTCATTCAATTTTCTTTACCTTTACACCAGGAATCAATTTAATAGTCAGCTAGAGCCTGTGTGCCTCCCTCTGCCATGGTTAAATGTTACTGTGGCTGGGCTGTGTGCAGCGTGGAGGCTGCAGTCATTTCAATCACAGTCGGCTCTATAGTAGTGCTGCTCTGAACAGGCCTCTCTGATTGGCAGTGCCCAGTGTAGGACCTATAAACATAAAGTCCACAGTTCCCAGTCCAATGCACCGAGCATCATATGATTTGATGGCCCTGTGAATAAATTGTTAAAGACCCCAATGACATTTGTGAAGCCAATGAATGTTAAAGCTCAAGCTGTAGACTATACAGGTGTAGGATCTTCAATTTCACCTGTATTGTCGCAGCAACAGGATTTGAATGTTTAGTCCAGAATGTTGCTTGAGCGGTAATTAGGCTATTAGCTGGTCAAAATGAGGCTACATGAAAGTGGGATATCGTTAGTATATCCGCGTGTTAGTGCAGGTTTTCAATGAATTTATGTCAATCACGAAGCTCATCTGCATTTCCTGCGAAGCAGCAACAAAAGATCAAATGAAGATCTTAAATCTACCGGTGCATTGACTTCTAGATGTATTTCAGGTTGATATCCTTTACCTACATGTGATTGCTTGCTACCTATACCTAGTCACCTATACCTAGTCACCTATACCTAGTCACCTATACCTAGTCACCTATACCTAGTCATCCAAAATATCTTTAGAATGTCTTCTCTCCTGTTTTGTTTGAGATAATTGTTTCCCGAGGTGATATTGTTAGCAACTTTTCTGAGAGAATGAAATATGAATCAATTAAATGTTTTGTATTCTCAACATAGGTATGATATACAATACGTTGTTGCCTTGAGCAAGGCATTTATTTTCAATTCATCTTCCAGCAGTAGACATAAAGAGGGGTTTAACATGTAAGCCACGGAAGTTGCTTTAGACAATAGTGTCTGCTTAGCCAAGAAAATAACATCTCTGAGAGAGGAGGACTACTTTTCCACCAGGAACCTCTCTCTCTCTCCCTCTCCTTTCTCTCTTTGTGTGTAGGAGTGAAATGTCAAGGAAACACTTATCTTCCATTTCTCTAAATACTTCTTGACCTACTGACAGCTCTTTTAATTTCCTCTGCACCACGCAAACTTCTCCAAAGACATTTTCATCTTTCAAAATCTTCTCAACCTTTTTGTTGTCCCTCCTAAGCTTGGCGATAATGACCTGTTTCCTGTCTACTTGTTACCTCAGTTTGACAAGGATTATAGAGAGCATCAGGACAAATATCAGGGACCTCACAGCAGGAGGAGCTGTTAAAGAGGCAAGGCAGACAAAAACACTCAAAAGTCAGTGTTGCTAACGTGCAGACACACGTGCTCCAAAAATACAACAAATACGACCTTACCGTAAAATGCTTACTTACCAGCCCTTAACCAACAATGCAGTTCAAGAAAAATATTTACCAAATAAACTAAAGTGGAAAATAATAAAAAGTCACTCAATCCTTTACAGCTTTCCTCTGCAGTTTATTGTGTGTATATTAAGAACAGTAACAGTATGAAATCATTCCATAGCTCTTCTATTTAATATCTCTCCGACATTCATATGCAGTGGTTTATTGGCTACACAGGTTTTCAATTACATGCATTTGGGCTGATTAATTTGGCTCTGCCGTGCACTAGCCCTCGCTCAGAGCTGACAGTGTTATTGGATGGCAATGGAGGCTAACCTATGGCGCCTACAGTTCTATCCATGTCACATAGAGAGATGGCCCTGGGTTCTATTGCTTTTCTGCTAGACGTTATGGTAATTTTGGTGGTAATCCACCTCTTCAGTCTTTCAAATGACTTCTGGTGCATAGCAGACAAAGAGAAGAAAGGTCTCCTTCATTACCACTGAAGTGTAGTACATTCAGTGCATTCAGTACATTCAATACATTCAGTACATTCAGTACATTCAGTACTTTCAGTATGTTCAGTACATTCAATACATCCAGTACATTCAATACATTCAGTACATTCAGTACTTTCTGTACATTCAGTACATTCAGTACATTCAATCTGGAATGTGTCTAAGGCTTTTTTTCCCATCGATTTCCCCCCGTCAGAGTGGGATTTTGTGATTGGTGTTATCTCCCCCTGTTTAAACACTCATTGTGCATATTTAACTATTCCTTCTTTTATTTGAAGATGATAAAGTGTATGTCTGAGGGCGGTACATTGACTGGTGATTTGTTTCTCTTAGGTGGAGGAGGTTGAAAGCTTAATCCACCATTATACATCCTCATCAAAGAAGCTATCCACCAGCAACAGCCTCATTCTCCCAGACTCAGATATCAGTAACAGCTTAATCCTACCAGACTCACATCTGCACGCTGATCCTCAACACAGGGGCCCCTCAGGGGTGCGTGCTCAGTCCCCTCCCTGTTCACCCATGACTGCATGGCCAAGCACGACTCCAAGACCATCATTACATTTGCAGACGACACAACAGTTGTAGGCCTGATCACCGACAACTATGAGACAGCCTATAGGGAGGAGGTCAGAGACCTGGCAGTGTGGTGCCAGGATAACAACCTCTCCCTCAACATGATCAAGGGAGATGAGGCATGAGGCCGAGCACACCTCCATTCTCATTGACTGGGCTGTAGTGGAGCAGGTTGAGAGCTTCAACTTCCTTGCTGTCCACATCACCAACAAACTATCATGGTCCAAACACACAAAGGCAGTCGTGGCATGACAATGCCTATTCCCCCTCAGGAGACTGAAAAGATTTGGCATGGGTCCTCAGCTCCTCAAAAAGTTATACAGTTGCACCATCAAGAGCATTCTGACTGGTTGCATCACCGCCTGGTATGGAAACTGCTCGTCCTCCGACCGCAAGGCACTTCAGAGGGTAGTGCGTACGGCCCAGTACATCACTGGGACCAAGCTTCCTGCCATCCAGGACTTCTATACCAGGCGGTGTCAGAGGAAGGCCCTAAAAATTGCCAAAGACTCCAGCTCCCTAGTCATAGACGGTTCTCTCATCTACCACACGGAAGTGGTACCAGAGTGCAAAGTCTAGGTCCAAAAGGCTTCTTAACAGCTTCTACCCCCAAGCCACAAGACTCCTGAACAGCTAATCAAATGATTTCATACTGTTACTGTTCTGGTTCCTCTGACAGATGGGTTGGGTGGTGTCCTGTATGTTCCACTGGTCTCTGATCCCTCTGACAGATGGGTTGGGTGGTATCCTGTATGTTCCTCTGGTTCCTCTGACAGATGGGTTGGGTAGTATCCTGTATGTTCCTCTGGTTCCTCTGACAGATGGGTTGGGTAGTATCCTGTATGTTCCTCTGGTTCCTCTGACAGATGGGTTGGGTAGTATCCTGTATGTTCCTCTGGTTCCTCTGACAGACGGGTTGGATGGTGTCCTGTATGTTCCACTGGTCTCTGATCCCTCTGACAGATGGGTTGGGTGGTATCCTGTATGTTCCTCTGGTTCCTCTGACAGATGGGTTGGGTAGTATCCTGTATGTTCCTCTGGTTCCTCTGACAGATGGGTTGGGTAGTATCCTGTATGTTCCTCTGGTTCCTCTGACAGACGGGTTGGATGGTGTCCTGTATGTTCTGAACTATACAGCAGCCACACTGACCTTTTTGAATTACAGAGGCAATTGTGCGCGGCAGTAAGGGACATTTATAGCAGGTAGTGCCAAGATGCAGTCTACCCTGAGGAGAATGGATCTCCTTCTCTCTCCTATCCTGCTGACGTCCTCTGCGTTAATGTCCTGAACTATAAGAACCCAGCACTGACCACAAATCGCTATCTCTAACGACACCGCTAAAATGTTCTCGCTTCCTTCTCTCGCTCTCTCACTTACTCTCTCGCTCTCCCTCTATTGTGCGTACACAAACAAATTAACACACACACACTCATTTGGCATGTCGCTCCAGTCTTAGTGAGGCTACCTCCTGATGTAGCCTCACCATATAAATCCTGATCAGGCCACTCTCTCTACTCTCTGAAGCAACCCAGTAGGCTTTGGGCCATGCTGATATTCTGATTTCAAGTCTAATTTAAAACCCTGGACGGAGAAATGGACCAGTCTGGTATGACTGCGGTCCATGGTGCCACATTCTGTCAGGGATGTTGCTGTAGTGATGTACAGTCCTCTTCCAGAGATGGTGGATCTGGCTAGCAATAATGCAACATCTTCGCTTGGCACACGAAAGCGTTTAACCAATGAGAAAGGAAAAATCACATGACGTGAAATCTATTTTCTTCCTCTCGTCAACTTTCAAGAACAGCGATTGCTGATTGCTCTCTGCAGCACTTTGCAAATTGCCCTGTAATCGTGTTTGGGGAAAAAAAAAAAAAAATCATTTCACCACTTCATTTTCATATTTGTCCCCCAGGGAGACGGCACCATTATTGGAAAGAAGGATTGAAGGAGAGCCTTTTGTTGTAATGAACATTTCTTCAAAATAAAAAGGATTTTGAGAAAAATTGTAGAAGCGAATGTCAAGGACCATTCTGTATGCATAAGACATATGAAAAGCATATTTCTTGAAACAGAGTGCTCCAGGTCTGCCTTAATGCAGTAACACTATTGCCTCAGAGTCTTGGATGCTATAATAAACCACAACATATCTGACTGATTTCATAATGGAAGTCAATCTGAGTATGTCAGTTCATCACCATTCCATTTCTATTATTTACCTTGTTCTATTCTATTCTCCTGCATTTTAATAAGCGATGTCTGTTTGCCTTGTCTGGTGTAATCTGTTTGGACACTGCTGAGACAAACTAAAGCCTGTCTCTGGGAGATGCTTGTCCTGTGTGTACTGTGTGTTTCAATGGTTGGGTAGTGGTTGGGCTCCCAAGTGGCACAGTGGTCTAAGACATTGCATCTCAGTGCTAGAGGTGTCACTATAGACAGCCTGGTTCGAATCCAGACGGTATCACATCTGGCTGTGATTGGGAGTCCCATAGGGTGGTGCACAATTGGCCCAGCGTTGTCTGAATTTGGCTGGTGTAGGCTGTCATTGTAAATAAGAATTTGTTCTTAACTGACTTGCCTAGTAAAAAAAAGAAAATGAGTCAAAAAGGGGGTTTATAAACTTTTTGCTAGGACCCATTTCTCAATATTTAGGTCACTTTTTCAAAACTCTTCACACAGTTCTTCTAACCAACTTTCAACTTGGCACAGCAGTTAATAAAAAATAAAAAAATCAACTCATTCTTCCATAACACTAGCAGAGGTTGTCACCCAACAAGCACACTTTGTCACTCATAAAACAATGACCTAAAAAACACTAACAACAGGTAGCATTACACAATGTTTTATTTTGTAAAATGTCTTTACAAAACAAGAATGACACCTCTCTACTGTTTAGAATTCACTTCAGTATTGTTACAGTACTGAATCAGACATGATGCAATATGCTTCAATATGTTTTATGTCATTTTTTGGCATTGAGTGATTCCAAAATACAATAATTTGTATATACACCGACACAGATACAGTAGCAATGCTAGTCAACCCTGTCTTCTGCATTTGGCCACAGGTTCTCAACCACATCACATCTTATGTCATCTTGGGCAATGCACCTAGGAAATAATATTTTGGCATGCCTGGTCCATCCCTGCCAATCTTCTGCAGATATGTCCAGGCATCCAGCATTCATTGCGTCCAGGAGGGACATTTGATCATGTGGATGGTGGTCATAAACCTTCCACCTCCATGAGGAAAATAATTCCTCTATGGGGTTGAGGAATGGAGAGTAAGGTGGGAGGAAAAGTGACACCATCCGGAGATGGGCTGCAAACCACTCGGTGACTGCCCGGGAGTGGCGAAATGTCACATTGTCCCATAAAATTACAAACGTTGGCCGATTTCGCCTCACCTGGCACAACCCTTCCATAGAGGTCATACAGGAATGAAATTAGATGCTCTGTGTTGTATGGCCCAATTAGCGGTTAGTGTAACAGCAATCCATCAGAGGTTATTGCTGCACACATTGTGATGTTGGCACCCCTCTGGCCCGGGACATCCACTGTGGCTCTTTTCGCAATCGCATTCCTTCCTCGCCATGTTTTGGCCAAGTTGAAACCAGCCTCATCCACAAAGATGAATATGTTTGCCTGGCTTCAATCTCCATGACTCTCTAGAATAATTCCACAAGGCAACATAAGATGTAGGCTATTACGGTAGTTTACATTTGACCTAAAAACATGCCATTGTGTGCTTTGTTCAAAACCAGTTCTGTATTTTACCTGGACATATTGGTTCCTGAGTTGCTTGACTCGTCAAAGGGGACAGTGTCCAACTGCTTCATTCTGACTTGATGTTGTTTCAGGACTCTAGAAATAGTTGTTATGCTTACATTGTGAATATTTCCAAATGTAATGTTGTCTGCCAACACTCTGTCCTGAATCTCTGTGAGTTTGATGCCATTGTTTCTGATGACCGTATCAATAATTGCAGTTTCCTTCACAGCAGTGAAAATCCTACCTCTCCTGCCTGTGGGAGGTAACCGTTGGGTCCTAAGCAGAAATACAAAAACTATTACACACTAGTGGGTTTGGAGGCTTTGCTCAATTTACTTCTGTAATGTGCAGTTCAGTCAGAAGCCCTTAAAGAATGCACATCTTACCTGTTTTTTTGCAGGAAATTTCTCACAATAGATTCCACTGTTAATCGTTGCAGATTTTAAAGCCTCTCTCATTGATAGACCATGATTTATTACATGATCAATTATAGTAGCCGTAATTTCATCTGAGACTACAACTTTTGATCTTCCTCTCAGTCTTCTTCTACCATGCATACGTACCCCTCTCCCTCTCCCTCTCCCTCTCCCTCTCCCTCTCCCTCTCCCAGCCAGTCTTCTTCCTCTGTCAGCCACTTCTCTATCTCTGGCTGGGTCCATGTTTACATTACAGTACAGCATTATTCCTAAGATGTCCCCTTTTGTATAGATGGTAATGAAATTGAAAGACTAACACCTGGGTAGGTGTTCAGCTACAATTGGAATCAGCTGTGGTTGGTCTAATTGTTTTGATAGTATTTCATCTTTTAGATTTAGAATATATTTCAATACGGTATTACTGTAGAAATGTAGCAAATTGCTGTCTCATTAAATTGTGATGGGTCCTAGCGATTGTAAAAAACTGTAAAAGGCTGTTTATATAGGATCCAAAGCCATTGCAGGAGGAATTGGAGAGATAGCTCAGTGAGTTTTTGAACCCTTGGGATGAAGCATACCTTTGTAGCACTGCAATTTAAAGTCAGATTGTATTGTGACTTGACTTGTAAATGAGCAATGTGGACAACTAACAGTTAATCTTACTTTTGTTTGACAGAAGCAAAGCTGGTTGTTCTCTGAGGCAGACCACATGTGAATCTGCTACATAGAATATACCTGGACCCTGGGCCAATCAGTGGGCCTGACCATGGGGATCTCATTAGTACCGGCACAGTTAATTGGCTGCTGCTGTCAGATATTAGCATAGAGTTCTAATACAGGCTTCACAGGCAAAAATCCTTTGTTTCATATGCAGGGTAAAAAAAAATCAATGCCTAATCAGTCTTGTGGATAACAATTGTACGTTTTTTACATTGTTTTAAATAGTTTTTATTGCTTGAAACCTTCCTCTCTCCATCTTTCATTTCCCATTGCTCTGCTAAAGAAAGGCCCGGATTATCTGTGGGTATCTGTTGCCATCTTTGGTTTTACTGTAAGGAGACTTGGCTAACCATTTTTCCTTGTCGTGGGGCATTGAGCTGTGCACTTATCATCTTTCTCCTCTCCTCTCTCTCCTCTCACTTCATCCAGCAGACATTTAATTACAGAGCAGGACCAGGACATTGTTTCTTCATCATGCCCCATCCGCCCTCAGGACAGCATTTAATGATGGGGAATGCTCTTGGATAGGGTCAGGAGAAGATAGTTTGTGAGTCCGTTTTTTTTTCCAGGGCTTTATCATAGAGCTGTTTTCTGTCTCTCGGGTTTTGGCTTTCAAGCACGGGATGTTGTGTCCTGAACTTGAGCATCCATGGGATTATTCTATATTCATGAAGCATCTCCCACAACTCAGCATGCATTCACGGTACTGGACATGTAGTCCTCAGCTGAGCATGACCAGGAAAGGAATTAGATTGAGGGGTAACATATGATAATGAGTAGTAAATGCAATTAGGTGACAGGAAGACGTTTGATGTGTTTACAGTGGCGTGTGCAACTCATAATTGGGAGATTAAGCAAGATCAACAGAAACAGCTGAAGCTCCATAATGCCGTCATAAAAACGCTGACGCCTCCGATAGCCATAACCAGCCAACCACAAACACAGCTAGCTACATCATCGCTTCCAGAGACTCAGAATCACTTGTAAAAGTTTTGAGAAAATCTGCCTTGTTAGCTGTCTTTGTCCTTGTAATGACCATAACACATAGAGAGGTAAAATAATACTAGCTTCAAAAGCTGAGGTTGTAACATACTGTTGATCAAAGCATAAGCTCCTCCCTGTGATCTCTGTACTCCGTTCCTCCACTCTCTCTCTCTGACTGAGTGCTGCAGCGTTCAGTGTGGATGGATCTCCATAGAGACTTGACACAAACACCTCTGTAACCCGCCCTCGCCCCCTGCAGGCCACCCTACCCGCCCTCTAAGCCCATGTCTCTCAAGGGGGACATACCCTGGGGCTGGGGGACAGTGTCACCTCACAAATGAATTTCTCCTCACATCCCTGTCTCCATTAAACAACTGCCAGTCTCCCAGTGCTGTGCCTCCGTCTCCCCCGCAGCCCTGTCTGTATCTAGGCAGGAACACTAGTTATTTTTACCTGTGTTGTCAAGTACACCTAATGAGACTAAACCTTTATACAGTCGCTGTCAGTCAGTTGTACTGGTAGTGATTCCCTTTAGTTTAGGAACTACAGGCTATACGAGCTAATGGTTCAAGCAGGTGCACATACAGCTAAAGACAGGTGCTGTGTGTGCGTCAGCAAGGAGAGCCGTGTCACTACTGATAGAAGGGGGGCCCATGTCCACACCTTCTGTGGCACACAACAGACCTCCTATCTTCACAGGCTGTTGATTCAGATTCTGCACAGAGCTGTGTTAAATGAGAAACATTGAAGACTGGCAGACAGACTGAACGTGGTACGTGCCGAGGAATACAACAAACACCTCACTGTCTGCCTCTAAGAAATCACACCTTCGCTGTCTAGGACACTGTTCTTGATTTTCACTTTGTAAAAAGTAATGGAGTACTTCATGCAGCGCTATTTGAGGTAGCCTAATTGTATTATAGTGTGTGTGTGTGTATGTGTGCCTGTCACAACACACTACTTTGTATGATAGCAATGCCTCTTGTTGTAATTGTGGCACCCTGCTTGTGTTTCTGGGAAGGTAACAAAGAGAAAGCTGTTCCAGTCTCATCCCTGGCATTTCATCAACAGCTGCCAGTAGATTACTGAATTAATCATCAATGTGGAATACCTGACTTTCAGTTTAGCATCGGATGGAGGGTGTGGTTTGTTTATTCTTGAAACTTTTCTAATCAACAGAAATCTCACCAGGGGTCTGCATTAATCACTTGGTGCTGTTCCCATATCCCCCATATTTATTGTGACATCAATTCCCATTCCAGCCATCCAACTTGCAGTACCCTGCTGTAACACTCAGCCTGCAGTACCCTGCTGTAACACCCAGCCTGCAGTACCCTGCTGTAACACTCAGCCTGCAGTACCCTGCTGTAACACCCAGCCTGCAGTACCCTGCTGTAAAACCAGCCTGCATTACCCTGCTGTAACACCCAGCCTGCAGTACCCTGCTGTAAAACCAGCCTGCATTACCCTGCTGTAACACCCAGCCTGCAGTACCCTTGTCTAGAACCCAGCCTACAGGACCCTGCTGCAGCACCTAGCCTGCAGTACCCTGGTCTAGAACCCAGCCTGCAGTACCCTGCTGTAAAACCCAGCCTGCAGTACCCTGCTGTAACACCCAGTTTGCAGTACCCTGCTGTAAAACCCAGCCTGCAGTACCCCGCTGTAACACCCAGCTTGCAGTACCCTGCTGTAAAACCCAGCCTGCAGTACCCTGCTGTAACACCCAGCTTGCAGTACCCTGCTGTAAAACCCAGCCTGCAGTACCCCGCTGTAACACCCAGCTTGCAGTACCCTGCTGTAACACCCAGCTTGCAGTACCCTGCTGTAACACCCAGCTTGCAGTACCCTGCTGTAACACCCAGCTTGCAGTACCCTGCTGTAACACCCAGCTTGCAGTACCCCGCTGTAACACCCAGCTTGCAGTACCCTGCTGTAACACCCAGCTTGCAGTACCCTGCTGTAACACCCAGCTTGCAGTACCCTGCTGTAAAACCCAGCCTGCAGCTTGAAAGTAGTCTGTGATACCAAAGATCTTTATTGCTGCGTGTGGCCTAGATGGGAGTTTTAAAGTACTGAATTGTGAGCTAAATTTCTTCATCTTTTTTTTCACTTTCCCCATTTGAGTCTAGATATTCGAGGTGATCCCCCCTATTCTGCCCCTGTCCCGTTTTTAAATTAGGTTATTTCAGTCCTTTAATTTGTCAATCAGGACAGAGGGTGCGTCTCCAGTGATAGGCCTGTGTCAGGCTGTAATTGTCAGCGTCCCTCTCTGGCCCAGACGCCGCCCAGCACTTTGCATGTGAAAGGAGGCAGAGAGGAAAGCTGAGGGCTGAATCGAACCAAACCTCCTTTTGTTCTCTGACTCTTTGGCTCCCACTGACAAGAGACTGGAGACTAGGGACTGGGGAGCGGACAGGGACAATCAATGAGGAGGAGAGGGAGGCGGAGGAGGAGGGGGTCAGGGCTCCTCAATGACATCTTCCTCATCTGGCAGGTCAATCTCCGCACAGCCAGCCAAGTGGGTCTATTCTGTTTTATTACCTAAATGACCTCTGGAACGTCCTCTCCCATATACAAAGACTGAGGTGTTGGATTCTATTAAACTCTGGACACTTTCAGCAAAGTCTATGGTACAGAGCTATATTTGCAGTAGGCCTATGTGCATCCATACCTTGCAGCACTAGCAGTGAAATGTAAATCAGTGCATGATTATATTTTCTATATATTCAGATCCACACACACTGTTGCTTCCCCCTCACACACAGGTACTGAAGAGGCTGTTGAGCTGAGAGAGAACTCTCTCTCATCACCTGGGTGTATTGTAGAGGGAAATCAGCTCTGGGTCAGGGTGTAGTGTGGGTGTGTTTGTGTGACCGTGTGTGTGTTTGCATTATGAAATATTGGTGTGTGTGTGTGTGTGTGTGTGTGTGTGTGTGTGTGTGTGTGTGTGTGTGGGGGTTTAATAATGAGTTTCAGAGGGGCTGGTGGGTGTGTGGAGTGGAGAGGCTGCAGGCTCTGGTTAGACCAGGCACTGCTTCATAAGTTAGGGAGATAATATAGCCCTGCTCTCTCTCCCATATCTCATCTATCTCCATTCGTAGTTATTTTATCATTCACGTATCAGTAATATGTTGGTTTTTCATTTATTACGGTGTAATCAAACAAGCGCATTTTGTAAAATGCTCCTAAATGGAGTTTAATGTCCAATATAGTGAAGTGCTTCCTATTTTATCACTGTAATGAGTCGTTCCAGATGGCAATAACACAATTTTAGTGTAGCAGATATTATGGAGTATTTTGTGATGTCCTTATACTGATCAGATCATTATATTTCACAGTGTTTGGCTGGAGAAGATAGTCTGGAGAAATAGCATAATTTATTGTACAATGATACATTTAACTATTCACAGATTTTCTCTTTTCATTCCCTTCTCTGGTAGTTCAGGATGCATTATGGTTAATAGTGTCTGCGTAAACCTCAACTCTGATAAAATTACACATTTTAACAAAATAAAAATGAATTTAATATTTTTCAAGTCTATCAAACATCCTCCTAACTTTGGCTTCAAGGTAACATTCTGTGTTCTAGTCACAGCTGCCCTCCCCTCCTCACCACCCTTTTTTCATTGGAGTAAAAACAACCTGCTAGTGATTCTGCAGAGACAGATAGATGTCTAGTCACTGTGTTTTTAGGAAATGAAAAGCTGCTATGTATTTATGAGCTGTTCTTATCTCCCACCAGTAATGTTGTCCCAGCTGCTGCAGGCAGGGCCATACCTAATGACTGAGGATTAGAACTGCTAAGGGACGTTGGCAGATAGGATTACTGTCTAGATTTCAGGACTGTTTCTGCTTCACAGAAATAGTAAGCAGAAAGATTAGAAGAGGAAACAGACTCTCATACATTGTACATCGTACCTGATCTGAATTACGGTAGAGCTTTGGAGAACGAGCTGTTTTATATAGAATCTATTTTGTTTCGAACGTGTCCCACATCTGTGCATCAGTTCACTCCGCCCATTCTAACATACGAAGTAAACAGTAAACAGTAGCCTTTCTCTTTTTCTTTTGTCATCTCCTCTGAGAAAAGCCTGTTTACAGTGATGTAAGGGATGTTGTTGAACACAGTCCCTGTATTGATGTGTGTGTCCAGATGAAAAGCTTGACAAGCTCCCCTGATCGATTATCTTCATTTAGACACACACACACACACACACACACACACACACACACACACACACACACACACACACACACACACACACACACACACACACACACACACGCACACTGGCACACACACATGCATGCACAATTGACTAAACAGATTCAATATCATCACCCCTTTGAAACAGCTCATTGTCTTAATAAAGGCTGATTTCACTGAGAGATTAGCTGACTATCTGTGCCAAATGCCACCCAGGAAATTTAAAAGCTACACAATGAAAGCGTCAAATTAATTGTGAACAAAAGCTATTGGCAAGATGTCCACGGTTATCTATTTATATGATCTTCACAAGGAGTGGATGACATTGGTTTTATTACGGCAGAGCGCCAATGTCTTGGTGGATGGGGATGGGGTGGAGTGCAGACGAGGGATAACAGGATGGAGGGTGATCAGCCACTGCCTGGATGCCCATCAGAGAGCTCAAGAATGCTGGGAGGACAGAGGCCGCTGTCATGTGACCACCTGTATGAGGTGAGGAGACATGAGACAGGGCCTGGGATGGAGGTAAAGACACAGCTGGGCCAGCATGAACACACAGCACAGACAGACAAACAGACACACGCACGCACGCACACTCACACAAAGACTGCTCCCTGCTGCTGCTCATCTTACTTCCTCTCTCTCTCCCTGCCCTCTCTCTCTCTCTCTCTCTCTCTCTCTCTCTCTCTCTCTCTCTCTCTCTCTCTCTCTCTCTCCTCTCTCTCTCTCTCCCTCCCTCTGTCTCATATCTCTCTCTCTTATATTACTGTCATGTCATCTGACAGTGCTGGAGAGGGTGACCAGAGGGGCTGCCATCTTGCCGCTATTCAGACAGCTGTGTCTTATTGCTCCTGTCTGTCAGATCTCCAGGCTGTGGTTCTCTACACCTGTGATCTCCAGGCTGTGGTTCTCTATACCTGTGTCCCCCTCTGTACTAGTTCTACAGGCTGTGATTCTCTACACCTGTGTCCCCCTCTGTACCGGTTCTACAGGCTGTGGATCTCTACACCTGTGTCCCCCTCTGTACTAGTTCTACAGGCTGTGGTTCTCTACACCTGTATCCCCCTCTGTACCGGTTCTACAGGCTGTGGTTCTCTACACCTGTGTCCCCCTCTGTACTAGTTCTACAGGCTGTGGTTCTCTACACCTGTATCCCTCCTCTGTACCAGTTCTACAGGCTGTGGTTCTCTACACCTGTGTCCCTCTCTGTACTAGTTCTACAGGCTGTGGTTCTCTACACCTGTGTCCCTCTCTGTACTAGTTCTACAGGCTGTGGTTCTCTACACCTTTGTCTCCCTCTGTACTAGTTCTACAGGCTGTGGTTCTCTACACCTGTGTCCCCCTCTGTACCAGTTCTACAGGAGGCTTGGTACCCAAACTATCTGCAATGACTCTATCTGGCACTGAACTTACGCACACTCACTAGACTTTATATACACACCATATACACAGACACTTACTCATTCACTCACTCACACACACACACACACACACACACACACACACACACACACACACACACACACACACACACACACACACACACACACACACACACTACACAAATCCCTCACACATTCAAACACTACATACACACTTCTACACTCATAATTTGCTACTGCTACTCTGTTCTGTATTTTACTCTAGTTATTATCTATCTGGATGCCTGGTCACTTCACCTTGCCTTCATGTACACATCTACCTCAAGTACCTCGGACCTCTGCACATTGATCTGGTACTGGTACTCCCTGTATACTTTAACTCTGCATCATTGGGAAAGGCGCAAGTGATACATACAATTAGATTTTATTTGGTTTTAGACCTTGGACAGAAGTATGTAGCCTATAGTGTAGGTGAGTTTCTGATGTAAAATAAATGATTGGCATTGCCGATGGCATGCAGGTTAAATGGATACTTTCTTGTTGGAGACAAAGGATACATTCACTGTTCATGATTGATTTCAGATTATGATTTTATCCAATATTTTAAGTTGTGGAAAGGAAATTGTGGACACAGCATTAGAAAACTTCAGAGGTAGCTTCAACAATCAGGAGGAGCCTCTCTCTCAGCAGTACTAGTGACATTATTCCTCTTATTAATTACTCCTGGACTCTCTACTGGTGTCCTTCATCAGAATGACAATGCAGAGAGTTGTGTGGGTGACAGTGACAGCGTTGACTTCATTAATTCTCATTTCCATGTGAACGAGAGTACTGAAGGGGCCTTCAATCTGTCTGTTTGGCTCTGTACTACTCATAAATTCAACACACACACACACACACACACACACACACACACACACACACACACACACACACACACACACACAATGCTCACATTCCACTCCCCTCGTCTGTACCAACTCCTTCACATTACCATAGATAAATGCACTTCACAATCTCTGACAGGTCTTTTTTCCTGTTGTTGCTGCTACAGTAGCTATCAGATTAATAGATTAATTGTGGGAGGAGGGGAGGGTGGGGACAGTAGATAGCTCTGTGAAGCCGCTCATTGATTGGCCAATGGAATGTGCTGGTCCAAGCTGTAGTGCGGTGCAGCTTGGATCTTTATGGATTGCGGCCAGGTGACAGAGGGGGTCCTGGGTATCTTATCAAAGCCAGGGTTGCTTTGTGTGTCGGATCATTAATCTTCCTGTCACTGATGTGTCATTCTGAGAATCTTTGGCCCTCATCCATCCTCAACCACCACTCTCCGTCCTCACCCCGCCCCTGCCCGCCCCTGCCTGCCCTCGCCCTGTATGGTGAGAGTATGGTAGAAGCACGGCCTCTCCCCCTCAGCAGACCACCAGCCCAGTCCTACTACACCACTCATCTAATCACTTGATCAGAGCTCTCTGGTTGATGACAGTGCTGAGTGGCGACTAGAACATTCACTATACACATACTTTAGTACAGGGATACTGTATGAGAGTGTTGAACGGCATTGTGGAATACTACTTATGCTCTCTATTGACCTCTGTAGTTTCAATATGCTGAAAGATTTTAACTGGAGACAGTGACATTAATAGTCAGATTGAGCTTTGTGTTGGACCTAGTAGAGTAGAGTAGAGTACTGTGCTTAAGTTAGATAGATAATGATCCTCACGCCACAGAGTACTGACACAGGCCATTTCCCCTCTGGTCTGGTCTGGTCAGGTGGATCAGTGTTGACAGGGCATTTCCCCTCTGGTCTGGTCTGGTCAGGTGGATCAGTGTTGACAGGGCATTTCCCCTCTGGTCTGGTCTGGTGGGTCAGTGTGTAAGGCTAAGGTGCTGAGATCATGTTTCCTTATCCAGCATGCAGCAGCAAGCATAGTGATGAGGACGAGACCTCTCGCTCTCCCCGGTGCTACTGTACTGGTGTGGTGTGTGTGTTGGTTACACAGATTCCCACTCTCGAGTCTCGACAACTACTATGTTCTCTCTTTTCAGATGACGTGATACATTTGATGGAAACTCCTGGGCGTGTTTCGAGTCGTTTCCTATTCTAGGCTACTATCTATTTAGCATCGAATTGCCCCCGCGATATGCAGCTATTCAGGGAAGTCAGGAACAAGTACACACAGTCAGTTAGAAAAGCAAAGGCCAGCTTTTTCAAACAGAAATTTGCTTCCTGTAGTACTAACTCCAAAAAGTTCTGGGACACTGTAAAGTCCATGGAGAATAAGAGCACCTCCTCCCAGTTGCCCACTGCATTGAGGCTCGGAAACACTGTTACCACCGATAAATCCACGATTATTGAAAATTTCAATAAGCATTTTGCTACGGCTGGCCATGCTTTCCATCTGACTACCCCTACCCCGGTCAACAGCTCTGCACCCCCGGCAGCTACTTGCCCAAGCCCCCCCCGCTTCTCCTTCACCCAAATCCTGACAGCTGATGTTCTGAAAGAGCTGCTAAGTCTGGACCCCTACAAATCTGCTGGGCTAGATAATCTGGACCCTCTCTTTCTGAAATTATCAGCCAAAATTGTTGCAACACCTATCACTAGCTTGTTCAACCTCTCTTTCGTATCGTCTGAGTTCCCTAGAGATTGGAAAGCTGCCGCGGTCATCCCCCTCTTCAAAGGAGGAGACACTCTAGACCCAAACTGTTATAGACCAATATCCATCCTGCCCTGCCTTTCTAAAGTTTTCGAAAGCCAAGTTAACAAACAGATAACTGACCACTTCGAATCCCACCGTACCTTCTCTGCCATGCAATCTGGTTTCCGAGCTGGTCATGGGTGCACCTCAGCTACGCTCAAGGTACTGAACGATATCATAACCGCCATCGATAAAAGACAGTACTGTGCAGCCGTTTTCATCGACCTGGCCAAGGCTTTCGACTCTGTCAATCACCGCATTCTTATTGGCAGACTCAACAGCCTTGGTTTCTCAAGTGACTGCCTTGCTTGGTTCTCTAACTACTTTGCAGACAGAGTTCAGTGTGTCAAATCGGAGGGCCTATTGTCCGATCCTCTGGCAGTCTCTATGGGGGTGCCACAGGGTTCAATTCTTGGGCCAACCCTTTTCTCTATATACATCAACGATGTCGCTCTCGCTGCTGGTGACTCTCTGATCCATCTCTATGCAGATGACACCATTCTGTATACATCTGGCCCCTCTTTGGATACTGTGTTTACTAACCTTCAATCAAGCTTCAATGCCATACAACACTCCTTCCGTGGCCTACAACTGCTCTTAAACGCTAGTAAAACCAAGTGCATGCTTTTCTATCGAACGCTGCCAGCACCCGCCCACCGGACTATCATCACTACTCTCGACGGATCCGAATTAGAATATGTGGACACCTACAAATACCTAGGCATCTGGTTAGACTATAAACTCAACTTCCAGACTCACATCAACCATCTCCAATCCAAAATTAAATCCAGAATTGGCTTCCTATTTCGCAACAGAGCCTCCTTCACTCATGCTGCCAAACATGCCCTTGTAAAACTGACTATCCTACCGATCCTTGATTTCGGCGATGTCATTTACAAACTAGCCTCCAACACTCTACTTAGCAAATTGGATGTAGTCTATCATAGTGCCATCCGTTTTGTCACCAAAGCCCCATACACTACCCACCACTGCGACCTGTATGCTCTCGTTGGCTGGCCTTCACTATATATTCGTCGCCATACCCACTGGCTCCAGGTCATCTATAAGTCTTTATTAGGTAAATCCCCGCCCTATCTCAGCTCACTGGTCACCATAGCAACACCCACCCGTAGCATGCGCTCCAGCAGGTATATCTCACTGGTCACCCCCAAAGCCAACACCTCCTTTGGTCGCCATTCCTTCCAGTTCGCTGCTGCCAATGACTGGAACGAATTGCAAAAATCATTGAAGCTAGAGGTTCCTATCTCCCTCAATAACTTTAAGCATCAGCTGTCAAAGCTGCTTATCGATCACTGCACCTGTATATAGCCCTTCTGTAAATAGCCCACCCTACTACCTCATCCCCATATTTATTTTTGTTTATTTTCACTAATCTTGCACTCCAGTATCTCTATTTGCACATCATAATTTGCACATCCTTCATTCCTGTGTTAATGATGATAATTTTCTGTAATTTATTTCTACTCTATAGTCTATTTATTGTCCTACCTCCCAACCTTACTGCATTTTTTGCACTACATTTTGCACTCTGTTTATAGATTTTCTATTGTGTTTTTGACTGTTTGTT
The DNA here is from genome assembly GCA_023634145.1 of Thymallus thymallus. NCBI lineage: Eukaryota > Metazoa > Chordata > Actinopteri > Salmoniformes > Salmonidae > Thymallus > Thymallus thymallus. The sequence goes on from CM042378.1 coordinate 28,535,789, forward strand.
TAATGTGTAACTCTGTGTTGTTGTTTTTTTGTCGCACTGCTTTGCTTTGTCTTGGCCAGGTCGCAGTTGCAAATGAGAACTTGTTCTCAACTGACCTACCTGGTTAAATAAAGGTGAAATAAAATAAAAAAAATAAAAAAAAAAATATCTGGTGACAAATTACATAAACTTATGGTAATATATTATGGGGCACAGATGTTGTCGCACAGTCCCACTTCAATGACCCACTTCAATGACCCTCTTCAATGACCCTCTTCAATGACCCACTTCAATGACCCACTTCATTGACCCACTTAAATGACCGACTTCAATTACCTACTTCAATGACCCACTTAAATGACCCATTTCAATGACCCACTTCAATGACCCACTTCAATAACCCACTTCAATAACCCACTTCATTGAACCACTTCAATTACCCACTTCAATGAGCCCTTTAATGACAGATTTAACACTTGTATTCAAATTTTATAGTGACGAGAGAGAGAGAGAGAGAGAGAGAGAGAGAGAGAGAGAGAGAGAGAGAGAGAGAGAGAGAGAGAGAGAGAGAGAGAGAGAGAGAGAGAGAGAGAGAGAGAGAGAGAGAGAGAGAGAGAGAGAGAGAGAGAGAGAGAGAGAGAGAGAGAGAGAGAGAGAGAGAGAGAGAGAGAGAGAGAGAGAGAGAGAGAGAGAGAGAGAGAGAGCACTCAAACTCTATGAGCTGTGACTCCTCACTCTATAGCAGGGTTCACTAACTGGCGGCCCTGGGATGATTTTATTTAGACACACCTACTCATTCTAGGGTTTTTCTTTATTTTTACTATTTTCTACATTTTAGAATAATAGTGAAGACATCACAAATATGAAATAACACATATGGAATCATGCCAAGATTGTGCAAAGCTGTCATCAAGGCAAAGGGTGGCTACTTTGAACAATCTCAAATATAAAATATATTTTGATTTGTTTAACACTTTTTTGGTTACTACATGATTTCGTATGTCTTATTTAGTAGTTTTAATGTCTTCACTATTATTCTACTATTATTCTAAATAAATATTTATTGTTTGACATAAAACACTGTAAAAACACCAGCAAATTCAAAGTATTCCCAAACATAATAGAGAGAGAGAGATACACTGAGTGTAAAAAACATTTCCATGACATAGACTGACCAGGTGAATCCAGGTGAAAGCAATGATCCCTTATTGATGTCACCTGTTAAATCGACTTCAATCAGTGTAGATGAAGGGGAGGAGACAGGTTAAATAAGTATTTTTAAGCCTTGAGACAATTGAGATATGGATTGTGTATGTGTGCCATTCAGAGGGGCAAGTCAAAAGATTTAATAGGTGCCAGGCGCGTCAAGAACTGCAACGCTGCTGTGTTTTTCACACTCAACAGTTTCCCGTGTGTATCAAGAATGGTCCACCACCCAAAGGACATCCAGCGAACTTGACACAACTGTGGGAAGCATCGGAGTCAACATGGACCCTGTGGAACGTTTCCGACACCTTGAGGCTGTTTTAATATTAGGAAGGTGTTGCTAATGTTTTGTACACTCAATGTAAATGGACTAAGAGGAATTTGCCTGACATTTGGAAAAAGGCCTCCCTAGGTAGTGGAATATGTGTTTTATTAATTTATAAGCACATCATATGTAATTTGGAGAATTAATGTGCCAGCTATGTGGTATGGGGAATCTGTGACTAAGGAATGAAATAGAGGTCCTGGTCGTGTCAAGGTGACTGTGCCATTGTGCCATTCCAGAACTCTCTCAGGCAGAACAGCAGGACTTATTTATACAAATTGTTTCTATATTCAGTTGGTTTTTCTCCTCCCTGACCACTGTTCAGATCAAATTCCCCAAAGATGCACCAAGATCAATACAGAGGAAGCTGACACAGCGCTTTGCAAACTCTCCAAAAAAGTGTTTAAAATGTAAAAAACGTACAATAGTTAATATGAACTGAAAAAGGATATTATGTAGTTTCTTGCAAAAGCTTTCTCTGACTTTAAAAATATTTATCTCAAAAGTGTGATTCCTAAATGAATCAGGAATGAGCAGGGTCAGCTATACCATAAGACCCCTTATTCATGTCCTCATTACATGTAGTGTAACAAGACCACTCATGGTCCATAAAAGTCTCTACTTTTGATAGAATTAAACAAACAATATTGATGTGACCATGGTCCCAACCATCTCCTTAATAGAGTGACATAGGATTACGAATTTTGGTTGGTTCAAATATGTTTATTTAAATTAGGTTTTAGTCATAAAGCAACTGAGGAAAAAATACATTGTTACTTTGTATACCTCTTGAGCATTATATAGCGCTATACAATAAAACAAAAATATGTTTGGAGATTTGTATTGCATATTTTAATAATCTAATGTTACAATTAAACAATCAAGGCCTTTAAACAAACCTTTGCAGAATAAACACAAGAATGAAATGTCTTTTAAGGTGTCTGATGGAGTTTACATAAATCCAGTTAGTTGCATCTTATGAAAACATTTAAGAATTAGGAGGTTGTTCCTTTACATGGTATGATAGCTGATACTTTTTTAGTTTTTTCAAATGTTAATATTAAGAAAGATATTTTGGGAAAAAACATATTGTTCCGTCTTTCAAGAATTCCTGATTTACATACATGTATACATCTCTATATTTCCTAACTGCCCATTCACATCAACGTCTATTCCTTGGTTACCAACACTTTCAGATGTTGATATCCCCAGCTGTTTCTGTTTTCCCACCATACATTCCACCATATGTTCAATGAGAATCAGGCCGGTTAGTATTGATTTAACATCAGTCATCAGGTTGTGTGGGGTCCAGCTCTGTATAATAATCCCTGTGTCAGGGAGAAGAATAGGCAGTAGATAGATTTTTTTCCTGTGGCCTCGGCGGACCTAGCCTCCACTGTCTGAGCTCATAGCATTAGCTAGTGCACTGAGATGAATCCCTCTCAGAATTCTCTCAGCATTAACAGCACAGCTATTGCTGCAATTTAGAGCCGTCAATCAAGCCATTCTACAACATTCATGTAGGTAGAACAGATGTTATTGTTTGGCTTGTTATGAATTGCACGCTCTTTGCCTTTCACGCCTTTCTACGCTCTATCTCACTTTCAATAAGAAAGTGTTACAATGTTTCACATGTCCATTGCTTTAGGGCTTTACAGTCTACTATCTACACTGAGTATATGACAGTCAGTTAACCCAGCTTCTTCCTCTTCGTGCGTGATTGACTGAGCCCTGGCCTGTCTCAGACCCACACGTATTCATACACTCGAACCCAACAAATAATCTGCTCCAGCTCTGGCCTTCCTGACAGCTCTCCTCCCCGGGCCAATAGCACGCTAGTGGAGCTGTCACACACAGTAATTTACCGGTGACAATCCATTCCCTAGAACAGGCCCCTTTCAGTGTATTAACACACATTAACACTTCCTACCACACTTCCTGGCCTGGGCCAATCCCCCCCCCCCCCCCCCCCCACATCACAGCAGTCCTCAGAACACTGATGGAAGAACCAAGAAAAAGCTGTTTATTGGTCAAAGCTATTGATTCGCACATTCCGAGTGATTTATTGCGATTTTTTTTATTGAGATGTTTTATTTTTGCTGTGCATGTGTGTGTGTGTGTGTGTGTGTGGGGGGGGGGGGGGGGGGGGGTGTTATGTTGAATTGTACTCCATGAAAGGCTTTCTTATACTGCTCAGGATTCTATGGCTTTTGACTTGATTGATCTGTTTAAGGAGGAGTTCATGGTCGGAAGAGAGCGGTGATATTTCTGTTCATTCATCAATGTAAAGAGCGTTTTCCCCTTGAAAGAGATGTAACTCAACCAGCACCTGAAATGATCAATAGCTCCTAACTACAGTAAAAATTGTTCACTTGAGAGCTGTAGATATTCTATCTAGAACAGTGAGGCATGAGACTATTCTATCTTTTTAGACAAGTGAAGCCAATTGCTTTCCTTTTAACCTGCACTCCACATACAGACCTTTTACTTAAACATTCTGTATAGGTTTAGCCCAAAGGTAGAGGGCGAAGAGGAGGATCTCTTTTTTTACCCAATTAAGCTTGCCACAGGCGTTATATGGTCCCTGTTGCCCCCTGTTGAAACGTGTTCTCCCCTGGTGCCCCATTAGAGTACTGAGAAGGCTTTGGAAGGAGGCATCCCTCGCGAACAGACCTCCTGACCCAGAGAGAGGGAGAAGCACTCCGTCTCTCCACACCTAAATACACAGCGGAGAGATCAAGGTAAAGGATATCAGAGGTAAAACAGAAAAGATGGAGACAACTCAACTCAACACCAGCTGCCATTTTAGAAGGGTTTCGATTAGGCTATTTCCTGTTCTAGCTGCATGAAGATGTGAGGAAACTTGAATCATGCAGTAGTGAATCAGTACAGTCCTCAACATTGAGCGACCCACCTTCAGCCATACAAAAACGAAATCATGACAAATACCCTAGTGTACTGTAGTTTCCTTCATTTTTACACAGCAGTGATTCTGTATCACTCGTAAGTCACTGTCCCCAGTCCTCCCACCCATCTGGGATAGCACGGCCCTGGCCTGGTGGCCACAGATTCAGTGATACCGCTACCCTAACCCATCTGTCCAGCCGGCTGCTGTGTGCCCACTCAGCTCACACGCACGCACGCACGCACGCACGCACGCACGCACGCACGCACGCACGCACGCACACACACACACACACACACACACACACACACACACACACACACACACACACACACACACACACACACGATGATAGATTAGGTGTGTTTGTCTTTGTGATTATCACAGTGAGGTCATCACACCAGCAGAAGTCCCCAGACCAGTAAAAAGACACAGGCACACACAGTCCTTTTGTTCAGCTTAATCTTCTGTCCAGTTGAGTCTTAGTCCAGTTAATCCACTGCATCACTATACGACACCCAAGTGGCTTGCGATGTATCTAATTTCTGTGTTTGTATTGAAGTCCTTAATGTAACTTGCTCCTTCACTTTTCCTCATTGCAGTACACTCGTCTGTGTTTAAGAGCGCAAACCAGCTCTGTTTTGGAAGGTCAAGGAATTAGAAACTTTAATTCTACCCCGTGACATTTTCAGACTGAAGGGAAGTCTGGTGCTAAATGTCAAGTCGAGATGCGTCGCTATCAGAATTATACTTTGCCTTGTTGCATTCTCGTCTCAATATTTTATTTTTCCTGGGTGAACTTGATTCTGGCCCTCTAAGTGATGAATACTCATGGGGGCTTACAGCCAACGCACCACACTGATCCTTTTAATTTGAAGACAAGCTGTAATTTATGGACACACACAGGCTCCATCTCTGATAGGCTGTAGTCGTGGCTAGGGGACATCTACCTAATTACCAATTAGTGGGATTCCATCACATGGGATATATCCAGTGACAGTCAAATAATATGGATATATCCTTGACATTAGACATGTCCATGCACTCTCATGCTGGTTTACATCATGATGGCAGGCACTGTAGATTGGTCCATATGCTCAATCTGATTCTTCAAAATGACACTATGTAAAGAGTTTTACATATGGATCTACTAGAAGCAGAAAACCCTGGCTTTACAGTGATGGATATAATTATGAGAGAATTAAACCATGACAGGCAAAAGAGCAGTCCTTTTACTGTAGTGTAGACTGTGTGAGAAGTCACATGAAAATCACCTTCACTTTGTCATGTTGGATCTGTGGTCTTTCATGGATCTTTGTTGGATCTATGGTATTTGCATCAGTCAAAAACAACATTCAAAAGCCCTATTTTCAAACCATGCGTAATGCAAGTGTCTGTGGTTGAGTCACCCTCTCCACAGAGAGAGGAGAGTAATTGATAGCTTGGCCTGAAGCGCTAGAGGCCATTCACAGTTAACCAGCTAAATTAATAGGCATAGCAAAAGCTAGTGTCACTGGCTGGAACTGTAGAACCGACTGGGACTGTGGAACTGGCTGGAACTGTAGAACTTGCTAGAACTGTAGAACAAGCTAGAACTGTAGAACTGTCTTGAGCTGTAGAACTGGCTGGAACTGTAGAACTGGCTGGAACTGTAGAACTGGCTGGAACTGTAGAACTGGCTGGGGCACTCGAGTGGCGCAGTGGTCTAAGGCACTGCATCTCAATGCAAGGGGCATCACTACAGTCCCTGGTTCAAATCCAGGCTGTATCACATCTGGCCGTGATTGGGAGTCCCATAGGGCGGCGCACAATTGGCCCAGCATTGTCTGGATATGGCTGGGGTAGGCCGCCATAAAAATGTGTTCTTAACTGACTTGCCTGGTTAAATATAAAAATATAAAAATATAATAAACTGGCTGGAACTGTTGAACTAGCTGGAAGTGTGGAACTGGCCAATTAGACCAGAGTTAGGGTTAGTCAGAACTGCTGCTGCTTTAACCCTCTTAAAGGGGAATGGAAGCACTAGGATTTAGAATGCCAGCTAACTGTAACTGTAAATCACCATATTGACATTGTTGCATCACTGGCAGGAGAGAAATGTTGGAACTCCCATAAATGGCTGAATTTGCCGAGTAGCTCCTAGTCCGGGAATGAGTTTATTACAGAGAACAAAATAATGTTAGCTAGGGAGCCAATAAACTTGCTGAAGCCGTTCATGTTTCAGACGATCGTTGCCCCAGATCAAATAGTTTGTTCTCGTAGCAGTAACAACACAGACATGCCGGCTGAAACACCTCAGCTAAAGGGTCGGCGTAGCCAAACACAAACTGATGTGAGTGGGGATGCTGACAGATAATGGCTAGAGTATGAGTGTGTGTGTTGTAGAGAGATGATGGCGATACACCTTTCTCAAGGACACATCATCAGCTCAGGTATTCGAACCAGCAGCTTTTCGGTTACTGGCCCAACACTAACAACAGGTTCAAGCGTAACCAGATAAACTTGTTTGAATATAAAACTTATTTCAACAGGCACTAATTCCGTGTCCCTATCGCTAGAGTAGTGACTTCAACTAGCTTTGGCTGCCGTCTATTGGAAAGGAATGGTAACTACACTGCACAGCTAGTTGGCATAGTCAAAGTAGACTTTTATAATATATGCCATTTAGCAGACGTCTTTATCCAAAGTAAACTGGGTACATGGTAGTGGAAACAGATAATAGAAAAAGGATTACAATTTTGATATCATGGATGGTCAGTCCTTGCATCTATAGCTCTGTCTAGGAATTTGATAATGGTTACATTTCTCGAGGCCCATCCCTCAGCTTTTTAACGAAAGAGGAGCAGGGAGACACTTTGTTATTGTTTATACTGCTGATTGCCACTTTAAGAAGTTAAGATTCAGGTTAAATACACAACAAAATATGTTAGATACTATAAAAATGTCCCATCACTTAGACAGTTAGTGAATACATAGCATCCAGCACAGCAAACAATCAATCAAATGTATTTAAAAAAAGCTATTTTTACATCAAAATAATAACTACAGTGGTTATAGAGGGGGCAACAGTTCAACACTTCAAGAGCAAATTTCATAGCTGAGCATTTATAGGCTGAGTGAGAGTGTCGAAACAGCAGGACCGGGACAAGTTAGCACATCCGTTGAAACGGGTAAAATATTATGGAAAACCAATTCCCCTCAGATTTATGGATGGGTATATCTTTGAATTCTCTGTTCAATGGCCTGCTCCTTCTCCATATTCAAAACACCAGCCCGCTCCCCCAAAGTGATCGATAGTATATCTTGGCTCGCACTGTGATGATTGTGATTCTAAGCTCTCAGGTTCATACAGCGAGTTATGGTCTTCACTGATCTCACTCATCGTCAACTCTATCTGTGACTTATAGGGGCAGGACTCGGTTGTATACTGATGGTCGTGAGCACAATCTAGCTGGGCCCCGAGCTCTTTAGTGATGGTCCCGGTGGACCTCTTCTCTACCGCATCACAGGAAGACTCTGGCACCCAGGGGTCAGTTTGGCATGCTGTTCTAACCGTTCTTTCCTGTTGGTAGAAAACAATTAAGGCATCTATTAGGCTATAGTTATATTCAAGAATCACTGCGTACACTGTATATTGTCAATTTGATATGGGATGACAGACTGTCTTGAAATAAACAATACCCTTAGAAATAACATTGATTTTCATTGTACCTCCTCTGCCTCTTGCAGTCTCCTCCAGGATGAAAACCTGACAAACTGTACTTGACTATCTGAGATGGAAGCTAGCTACAGTAACTACCTAATAACAGGGTTACACGGAGAAACTGTTGCAATTTTAGTTGCAGTTGAGTTGCTTACTAACGTTAGTTGCTGGGGGGTGTTACACAAAACACTTCAGACGTAATTAGCTAATTACCTTCAACTAGAGTTGCAACAAAGTTGTCCAGTGTCTCTCACTAGCCTAGTCAACAACAGTCATGACCAGTTAACGTTACCTCAGGCTCCATTGACTCGCGTCGCCTCCTCAAGTGCCGTCTGGCTTTTGCTTGACTCCAAAGTCAGCGATGTTGATGATGGTCGCTCGGTAAATCCTACACCATAACCCTAGAAATGTAAAATGGAGGGGCAAGCAGAGGGCTTCAACGTAGGCCTATGACTCCTTTCCATTCTGAAACTCCCGGTTGACGCATCGAAAGTGCCCTTCATCGCGATGTCTGCCTCGGCGAAGTGCTGTCTGCAGATCCTGCTAGCTCGAGCTGGCACGTCCTTCCTCTTCAGGACATGGAGCCACTTCTTCAAAAGTTGTGGGTCCTTGGTGTCAGGCTCTGGCCATAGAGAAGCCTATTTGCTTCTCTATGTAACCATGGTCAGAGTCTGACAGGTCTTTTCTTTCTGCTTCTGGTGGTGGTTTGTGTGGGATCCCTAATTGGAGGCAGCTGTAGCGCATCATCTCTAATTAGGGATCCTACATAGGTTTGTAGATTTTCACACGGGGTTGTGGGTCGTTGTCGTTATATGTCGCAGTCACGGGGATAAGTAAGTGTGCTATTTGTTACGTCCGTTCATTCGTGTTTGTTTTTGTGAACGTGACGTTGGTTCGTTAGTGTTTTTTGGTGTTGTACAGTTTGTTCATTTTGTGACATTTTATACATAGTATAAATAATAAATATGACGAACTACTATCCCTGCGCTGCACGTTGGTCTCCCTATGCACCCTCACGTGACACTTGGGCAGCCGATGGTAGTTTACAGAGGGATTTGTTTTGGAGCCAATTCATACAGCCTGGCGCTATACAGTTCATGTTTGAATTACTACTTATGTTGCCATCTTCATTGTCCGCACCTAACCTCACTCTCTTCGATTCACTCTCCGCGCGAAAACCTCAATACGCACCCGATTCAATAAAACAGATAATTTGCCGATTCCTGCCAGTGACACACTGGCGTCAGTCGTTACTATGTCAATTTAAAATGCCGCTGACCATAGCTCAAATAAACCTTGTTGACGATCAAAATACTAAATATAGAGATATTTTTATGTTAAATGCACATGTTTGGTAATAGTGGATAGAATATGTGGATAGAATACGTTGCTTAGATTCACTTCCTAAAGGGTTTCCATTTCCCTTTAATCAGGTTATTTATGTGTTCTATGTGTTCTATGTGCCACTGGGCATTTAGAACTAGCCTATGAACTAAACACAATGAATGACACACTTGTGTGTGTGTGTGTGTGTGCATGTGTGTGTATGTGTGTGTATGTGTATGTGTATGTGTGTGTGTGCGTGTGTCTGTGTCTGTGTCTGTGTGTGTGTGTGTGTGTGTGTGTGTGCGTGCGTGCGTGTGTGTGTCTGTGTGTGTGTGTGTGTGTGTGTGTGTGTGTGTGTGTGTGTACCTGGAAATGTGTAAGAGGGAGTCACTTATTGCTCTATATTGCAGCAAAATTACAAAAATAGGAGCAGTGATTGCTGCCTAGAGGTGTTGCTTCATTCTGGCATTTGAGGCGAATCATTCTGTAATGATATTGGCTTACTGCAACCAAGGGAAGCGATGGTAGGTAATGAATGAGACGGGGGTAAAATCCGATAAGGCAGCGCCTAACCAAGTGGCTCTCTCGCATAACCCAACCCTGTCTCTCGCTCCTTAGACCATTATTCAAACCATAACAAGGCCATTCATTTAGTTTGTCTGCGAGCAGAATTAGATTCTCGCTTGAGCGAGCGTGAAGCAAAATATAAAGATGTTCACCGCACCAAACACGCAGCCTTTACCTCATTTCAACTTGGGGTTTGGACAGTAATAAAGACTTATGATAAAACTGTCATTAGGCCGAGAAATGTGGCGAGGACAGGAGTGGAGCGGTGGAAGATTAATATGCAGAGCAAAGCTCTCCGTAGCACTGAAATGTCATGAGACTCCAAATAATGAGAACAGCTTCGTTGTGGATAACCTACCTGTTTGGCCTTGCAATTTCTGGTGTGTGTGTGTGCGTGCACGTGTGTGTGATTTCTGTGTATGTGTACACTCTCAGAGGGTACGGATAGGGTACTGTATTGTTTCCGGGGGTGCAAGTTCCATGGGGCTCCCATTGTTCCCGGGGGTACAGGTTCCATGGGGCTCCCATTTTTCCCGGGGGTACAAGTTCCATGGGGCTCCCATTGTTCCCAGGGGTACAAATTCCTTGAACCTCCCATTCTTCCATGGGGCTCCCATTCTTCCATGGGGTTCCCAAGCGGCGCAGTGGTCTAAGACACTGCATCTCAGTGCTAGAACAGTCACTACAGACAACCTGGTTCGAATCCAGACTGTGTCACAACCGGCCGTGATTGGGAGGCGCACAATTGGCCCAGCGTCGTCCGAGTCTGGCCGCTGTGAGCCGTCATTGTAAATAAGAATTTGTTCTTAACTGACCTAGTTAAATAAAGATTTTTAAAAGATAAGAATAATAATTATTAAATACAAAAATATCGAAACACATATAATGTTCCTTCAGAGGTACACTCTCACATGGCACTGTTCGATACCTTTTAGGGTATATGTGCGAATAATCTAGTATAATGATACATTTGTGTAACCAATATTTTGAATATAAACGTACAATCATCACACACACTCAACAACCACACCCTAATTATCATATTTCCCATCATGCTCTATTGCAGGTTTATTTTTTAGAATTGTTTGTTCAATATGTGTTTTTGCATGCACCTTAATTGCTTGATTGATCTTATGCTACAAAAAGATAAATAAGATACATTTTTCTAAACTAATCCCCCAAAAATAGGCATGGCTTTGTACCTGTACCATCTTGTCCCCTAAGGTACGCTATTGGCTCTTTTAAGGTATGAACTGCAAGGGTAAAATGATATACCTAAAACTAAAGGTACAAAGGACTACCTTACACGCTACCACTACAGCGATATTAATTCTGCGTCATTAAGACGTGTGATGTCCAACTTCCATCAACACGTCTCCTTTGCCACTAGGGGCGCTAAAGTCCCAGACCACTGTTACTCTACCCACAAGCAAGCATACAAGGCCCTCCTTTGTCCGCCATTCGGTAAATCAGATCATAACGCTGTACTTCTGCTTCCTGTTTACAAGCAGAAGCTCAAACAGGACGTACCCGTGGCTCGCTCTATTGAGAAATGGTCATTCAGAATCAGAGATTATGCTAAAACCCTGAGGCTATGTCTACAAGTAGTCGCGGTACGACATTTGCAGAGTCATCAAACGAACAAACGGACAGTATTGGAATAAGGTGGAATCATATTACTCAGGTTCCGATGCCTGAGGGATGTGGCAGGGGCTACAGTCCATTACGAATTAAAAGACCCAGCCATGATCTGCCCAACAATGCCTCTCTTCCAGACAAACTCAGCGCATTTTATGCACGCTTCGACAACAACTACAGCGTACTTTGCGTGAAATGCCCCCATTTCTGTTCTCCGAGGCCGGTGTGAGTAAGGTCTTTAATCAGGTCAACACTCGCAAGACCGCGGGATATTCCAGGGTGTGTTCTCAGAGCACGTCCAGATCATGATCATTTTCAACCTCTCCTTGCCCCAGTCTGTAATCCCCACATGTTTTAAGATGACCACCATCATGATTACCGATGATTACCGCCCGGTAGGACTTACAGTCATGTGAAATAGTAAGTACACCCCCTGGAATGTTCTCTTTTTTTTCATTTTTTTTTCATATTTAGACAGATGGATATGTAATCTTCACTTCAGCGCTATTGACTGATAAAGTTAAGCTAATTTAAGAAATGACACTGAAATATTATACTTTACAATCATTTATTAATAAAAAATCTACAGAAATGCAATGCAGAAAAAATAAGTACACACTTAGCTTCAATAACTTGTGTTGCCCCATTTGGCTGAAATAACTTAATGTAGACATTTCTTGTAACTGTCTATCAGTCTCTTACATCGACTGGGAGGAATTTTTGTCCACTCTTTACAGTACTGCTTCAACTGTGTCATGTTCCCAAACGCCTAAAGGTACCACGTCTGTACAAACAATAGTACACAAGTATGCCATTTCGGGGGATTTTAACCATGCATCTCTCTCTTCAACATTGCCCACGTTCAAACAGTTCGTGAAGTGCCCAACCAGGAATAATACAACTCTGGACTTGTTATATGCTAATGTGAAGGATGCACACAACTCCACTGCACTCCCTCCCCTCGGTAGATCGGATCACAACCTTGTCCACCTCATCCCACTCTACAGACCTATGGTCCAACAGCAGCCTGCGACCACTAGGACCATTAGGAGATGGTCTCCGGAGGCGAATGAGGCCCTACAGGACTGCTTTGAAACAACAGACTGGGATGTGCTCTGTGAGGCTCATGGGGATGACATTGATGGACTTACTGACTGTGTAACGGACTATATCAATTTTTGTGTAGACAACACTGTACCCACCAGGAAGGTACGCTGTTTTCCAAATAATAAACCCTGGGTCACCAGCGACCTGAAGGCCCTGCTGAATGAGAAGAAGAGGGCCCTCAAGGAGGGGGACAAGGACAAATTGAAATGCGTCCAGAGGGAGCTGAAGTTGCGGATTGCTGAGGGGAAGAGAGTATATAAGGAGAAGATGGAGGACAAGCTGAGGCAGAGCCAGGTGAGAGAGGTGTGGAAGGGTATGAGAAATATCACTGGCTTCACAAAGTCAAACAGTGGGCAGACGGAGGGGACCCAGGACAGAGCCAATGAGCTGAACCAATTTTTTAACAGGTTCAATACTGGCCCTGTCCACCTCCCCTCCAGCTCCCCAGGTCACACACCCTCACGGCTGTCCCACCCCCACTTTGCTCACAACACCTCTGTTGAGACAATTAGCGACCCCCTCCCCACCTCCGCCCCTGCTCCCTCTGAACTGATCCTCAACACCCCCCTTCCCCCCACCTCCCCACCTGGGCTGGCTTTCACCACCAAGTGAAGAGAGAGCTGGAGAGACTACATCAGTGGAAAGCGGCGGGCCCTGATGGCATCAGCCCAAGGGTGCTTAGGGTCTGTGCTGACCGACTGTGTGGAATACTCCAGCGACGCTTCAACCTTAGCCTGAGCCTGGAAAGGGTCCCTGTGCTGTGGAAAACATCCTACCTCATCCCAGTGCCCAAGAAGGCGAACCCCACTGTCTTGAATGACTTCAGACCTGTAGCGCTGTAGCATCCCACATCATGAAGACCCTGGAAAGGTTAGTCCTCGCTCAACTCAGACCCCTGGTGTGTACATCACTGGACCCCCTGCAGTTCGCATATCAGCACAACATCGGGGTGGATGATGCAATCATCTACCTTCTGCAGAGGGCCTACTCTCACCTGGACAATGCAGGTTGCACTGTGAGGGTTATGTTTTTTTACTTCTCCAGTACCTTCAACACCATTCAGCCCCTGCTACTGGTTGAGAAGATGAAGAGGATGAAAGTGGAAGCACCCTTAGTCTCCTGGGTCACGGACTACCTGACCGGTAGGCCACAATTTGTGCGACTAAAGAGCTGTGTGTCAGAACGGGCAGCGAGCAACTCAGGGGCCCCCCAGGGAATGGTCCTGTCCCCCTTCCTGTTCACCCTCTACACCTCGGACTTCAGATATAACTCTGAAACATTCCACCTACAGAAGTTCTCGGATGACTCCGCAATTGTAGGGTGCATCAGGGGTGGGCAGGAGGAGGAGTAGAGGAGCACAATCAATGACTTTGTGTTGTGGTGTGAGCAGAACCACCTTCAGCTCAACATCAGCAAAACAAAGGAGATGGTGGTGGACTTCAGGATCCCCAAGGCTCAACTGACTGCAGTCCCTATACAGGGAATGGATGTGGAAATGGTTGGGTCATACAAGTTCCTGGGAGTTCATATGGACAACAGGCTGAAATGAGCTGGTAACACTGGGGCTCTGTACAAAAAGGGCCAGAGCCGACTCTACTTTCTGAGGAGGCTCAGGTCATTCAACGTGTGCAGTAAACTACTGCATACTTTCTACCAGTCTGTGGTAGCCAGTGCCATTTTTTTGCAGTGGTTTGCTGGGGCACCAACATAAAAGCCGGTGATGCTTCTCGGGTAAATAAGCTGATCAGGAAGGCTAGCTCTTTTCTGAGGATTAGCCTTGACACTCTAGAGGAGGTGGCGGAGAGACGGATCCTGGCCAAACTGCTGGCCATCATGGACAACGTCACCCACCCTCTGCATGCCATGGTTATGATGCAGAGGAGCACCTTCAGTCACAGACTGATCCCAACACTGTGTGCCAGAGAGCACTACAGGAGGTCCTTCCTGCCGGTGGCTATTAGACTATTTAATGCCTCACCGGGGTGCTGTGTTGTCGGCAACATAGACCTGGAACTGTTGGGGTGTTAGGACCTAGTTTAACAATTATGCATCCATCCGTGAGTAACTCTGGTCTGTAATCAGTCATTCACTCGGGACTTATTTATTTATTCATTCAGGTATATACATATTCATGTACAGTTGTTATATCATTCAATGTTGTAAGTAATTCTTGGACGGAACATACATAGTCATTCACTCTGGAATGCATATTAGTATCCTGTCAGTTGTATCTTTTTTCATTGCTTTTAGTATATCGAATGTGCAATATGTGCATTTATCCGTAATTAAACCCTGTACTAAGGACTGTATTTTAAGGGAATTACTATTATTACCCTAAATTATATCATGCACACATTTTAGCTATTTAAGTATATCTTCCTGTCATTTACCTGTACAGTTAATGTAACCATGCAAATATTCACTTACCTGAAAATTCGAACTGTATATTTACCTTTACAGTTAATTTAACCATGCAAAATATTCACTTAGTCACACAGTATATTAAGTAAACTATTATTACCCTCACTTATATCATACGCACTTTTAGCTAATTAAGTGTTTCTCTGCCATCGACCTGTATAGTATAGTTAACCATGCAAATACTCCTTATTTATGTGTATCAACTTGCAATATTTTACTTTTTTTAAATTATTTATTTCACCTAACACTCTGTAACAATGTATAGTGTACATATTCAGCCATCCACCCATACTATGCAATGTCTTTTTATAGCTTTTTTGCACTCCAGACTTCTTGTATTACACCATCCCAACCATGAAGCACGGGGGTAGCAGCATCTTGTTGTGGGGGTGCTTTGCTGCAGGAGGGTCTGGTGCACTTCACAAAATAGATGGCATCATGAGGAAGGAAAATTATGTGGATATTTTGAAGCAACATCTCAAGACATCAGTCAGGAAGTTAAAGCTTGGTCGCAAATGGGTCTTCCAAATGGACAATGACCCCAAGCATACTTCCAAAGTTAAAATGGCTTAAGGACAACAAAGTCAAGGTATTGGAGTGGCCATCCCTGACCTCAATCAAATAGAACATTTGTGGGCAGAACTGAAAAAGCGTGTGCGAGCAAGGAGGCCTACAAACCTGACTCAGTTACACCAGTTCTGTCAAGTTAAACAATTTAAAGGCAATGCTACCAAATACTAATTGAGTGTATGTAAACTTCTGACCCACTGGGAATGTGATGAAATATATAAAAGCTGAAATAAATCATTCTCTCCACTGTTATTCTGACATTTCACATTCTTAAAATAAAGTGGTGATCCTAACTGACCGAAGACAGGGAATTTTTACTAGTATTAAAAGTCAGGAATTGTGAAAAACTGAGTTTAAATTTATTTGGCTAAGGTGTATGTAAACTTCCGACTTCAACTGTATGTGCAAATACTGTTCATTGACATCCTGACAGGCCGACCCCAGGTGGTGAGGGTAGGCAACATCACCTCCGCCACGCTGAACCTGAACACGGCGGCCCCAAAGGGGTGTGTGCTTAGTTCTCTCCTGTAATTCCTGTTCACCCACGACTGCGTGGCCATGCACGACTCCAACACTATCATCAAGTTTGCTGATGACACGACGGTGGTGGGCCTGATCATTGACCACGATGAGACAGCCTACAGGGAGAAGGTCAGTGACCTGGCAGTACAGTGCCGGGACAACAACCTCTCCCTAAACGTCAGTAAGACCAAGGTGCTGATTGTGGACTACAGGAAACGGGGGCGAGCACGCTCCCTTCCACATCAACAGGGCTGCAGTGAAGCAGGTTGATAGCTTCAAGTTCCTCTGTGTCCAAATCCACACGTGCACAGTCGTGAAGAAGGCACGACAGCGCCTCTTCCCCATCAGGAGGTTGAAAAGGTTTAGCATGGGCCCTCAAATCCTCAAAAGGTTCTACAGATGCTCTATTGAGATAATCTTGACTGGCTGCATCACTGCTTGGTATAGCAACAGCACCTCCCTTGATCACATGGTGCTACAGAGAGTGGTGCGGACAGCCCAGTACATCACTGGGCCGAAATCCCTGCCATCCAGCACCTCTATATCAGGTGGTATGAAAGGAAGGCCTGGAAAATCTTTAAAAACTCCAGCCACCCCAGCCATAGACTGTTCTCTCTGCTTCCGCATGGCAAGCGTTACTGGTGCATCGCGTCTGACACCAACAGGCTGCTGAACAGCTTTTATCCCCAAGCCATAAGACTGCTCAATTTCTAACAGAATGACTACACGGAATATCTGAGTTGACCCTTTTTATTTTATTTTTCTATGCACACTCCCGCACCCTGACACTCCAAAACACACATAAATACTGACTCTACACGCACCCACTCACATACGATTATATTTTACGCTGATGTCTAGTCACCTTACCCCTATACATTTCAACCCCTATCACTCCAGTATCCCTGCACATTGTACATATGGTACTGGAACTGACTCTATAGAGTAAGCTTACTTACTTTATCATGTTCTTCTGCTTCTTCTTCTACGTCTACTCTTTTTTATTGTGTGTTTTTGTTCTACCTTCTGTTATTTTAAGTGCTACATTGTCTTTGATTACTGCATTGTTGGGTCTGGAGCTTGCAAGATAGGCATTTAAATCACTGTACTTGTGCATGTAACGTTAAAAACTTGAAACCCCTTTAAGAACAAACCTTTATTTCTGAGAGTGTAGTGTGGGCATGCACTTGCCTCTGCGTCTAATGCTTTTATACATGTGCCTATTTATACAGAGCTACATGTCTCTTGTATATCTTTACCTTTAAGTGGCACATTTTCTCAACCAAGGTCAATTTTATGTGCCGAAGAAGATGATTCTGGACATATTAGAGGAAGTAAAGGTCTTTCTGTCTACTCTGTACAAACCTCTGGCCATTATCTCAAGGTAAAATTAATGTAGTAGCTCATAGTGCTCTCAGCCTCCGGTAAGGACTAGCTGCTGGAGGTACAGTACATGTTGTCTGCAGTCAACTGAAGCATCTCTCCACCCCTGATTGTATAACGAGAGTGTAGCCAGTGACTATACAGTGAGTATAGCAAACGTTAAGAATATCTTTCTAATATTGAGCTGTGTCAAGTTGGCTGGATGTCCTTTGGGGGGTGGACCATTCTTGATAAACACAGGAAACTATTGAGTGTGAAAAACCCAGCACTTAAATCTTTTGTCTTGCCCATTCACCCTCTGAATGGCACACATACACGATCCATGTCTCAATTGTCTCAAGGCTTAAAAATCTTCTTTAATGTGTCTCCTCCTCTTCCTCTACACCAGTAGTCACCAACTGGTCGATCCTGTAGAAAAGCCATCGGTAAAGGCACAAAGCCCTGAAAGAAGTGTGTTTCGCGTAACTACACATCCATCCCACTCCTTGCGTGAGCAAGCACACACACACACACACACACTCACACAGTCCCCATCTCCTTTCATACCCTTCACATCCACAGTGTTCCCTGAGCAGTAAAACAGATCCTTTCTCATTGAGATGAGGGCCAATAGCTGTGAGGTCTCTCTCTCAGTGGAGTGGTTCTGTGGAGAAGCTGAGGGTGGGATAGAGTGAGAGGAAGTATGTCACTACCACCAAGGGAATGGGGCAGTGCGGAGCGGCACCACATCACAACTAAAATAAGATTAATCTCCACCACTTCCTGGGCCTGACCTGTTTATTAATCAACCATATCCGTAAAGGACGGAATACTAAATGTTCTTTACTTCCATAACCTTGTTCATAACCTGAACACAATGACTTTACAATGTAATTATCTTCCTGGAAGGTATACCAGTGATATTGCCTGTGCTTTAACAAACACAAGGTTTCCTCTGACAGTGCTTGTGTCCAGACCCAAATAGAGCTCAGAGATTTTTGTTCTGAAACTGTTTAACCAGAGTGGCGCTATAGCATTGATTAAGTGTCCCACAGTGAAATGAAACGTGGAGCATCTTATTGTGTCACGCAATAAGACATCTATCTTGACGCAAGGCTTTATTGAAAAAAGCTGGGGGACCTCTTTATTGAAAAAGTGTCAATTTCAAGACAAAGTCAAGATGGCATTTGCACAGGATCTATATTTAATAGTGGCAAACGGAGTAAACACAATTTTAAAAATCAATACGGCTTTTACATCTGATCATATATCACCTCTCTCTCTAAACTACTGCCTTCCTGTTTGCTTCTCTGCAAGGGAACTAGTACATTCTACAGTGTTGTAAACAGTGTTGTAGATGACAATGGTTTCCTTATGACTTGAGGACAAAACGGCCCTTAACCTTTACAATGTGGCTGTGTGAGGCTACCGTACAGACTAGATCAATGGATGTGAATAGCATTAACAATGACAATGTAGTCAGAGGAGGAGAAGAGATAAAAATAAAACATGGCTGATGTTCTGATGCAGTACAGGTGATGATGTGTTCTTAGTATGTATATGAATGTCATCTCTAAGCCACTGCGTCTCGCGGTAATGACAACACAGGGGTAGGGCTGTTGATGTGACCGTATTACCGCCACACCAGTCACGAGTCATGAAGGCAGTCAAATTCCATGTGACCGTTTAGTCACGGTAATTAGGCTTCTCCAAGCTCTGATGCTGCTGATGGTCATTAGTAGCCTATCAAACTTGCTAACTGCCTGGTACTCAGCACTCTATTGTCCCTCTAATCACTCTGACATCAATGCAAGTGTAATCGGAAATCTAATCAAACTCTTCATGAGAGCCCATGAGCTCATGTTGCGCAACATTTCTAGAGGCGATGCATTTGCACCGGAAAACAGAGTGATGGCCTCTACTAAAAAGAGGAGGATCCCATCAGCTTTTCTATTTCTCAACTTTCCTAATATTAAGCACATTGCTTATATTTACAACAGGAGTATAGTCTACCTGGCTGGCATGAAAATGAACTATGAACATCCTCCATTCGCTAATAAAGTGCATAAATGATTTTTTTCCCGCTGTCCCTGCTTCGATGCAGGTGCATGATAATGGTCCATTCTAAATCAAAACAAATGTCACACATATATTATTTAGTATATGTAAAGATTAAAGATTAAATCAAGAATAGTCTGATGGGTGACAATATTAGCCTATCACTTGTGAAATATATATTATCACTTGTGAATGATGCCTAGCGTAAGAATCATGTAGCCTAGCCCATAGGCCTATATGTTTTGATAAGGTTTGTATCAAAACTGAAGTGGCCAAATAACTTCTTAAAATTAAACACATTAATCTGCTTTACAAGGTGTGTAGAGCCTAACTGGCATAAATAAGCAGCGCATGAGTTTCAAGTTTGGGGAAGGTAATTTTCACCATAAAAATGCACCTTTATAATAAATGGAACATATGCGCTTATAGCCTACTGCCATGTGCACATTGCTGCGCTTATGTGAAGAAATAGCCTAATTATCAACATTTTAAGCTAAACGTTCTGATCTGTTGCTTCAGCCTCATTGCATAATAACGTTTTTTTGATGCCAGTGGTTGTATTAATTTGGGATCTAACTGTCCCAGGCTATGTTTGGAATATTTATTTCTCACACAGAATATAATAGGTTGACCTTTGTACTATGGGGATAGTATATTGGCTAGTGCTTTTGCTGTTTTCTAGTTCTACTCATCTTATTGGCTGATGAAAAGTAAATGTGGACAGTTCATCCAATATCTTCCATATGCACCTTGGAATTGGATAAGGACTCGCGCAGTTGCGTCCCCGATATGTCTGTCTTCACTTGTAGCCTGTGAGAAAGACCTGATCGTGATGGGGCATGCAGCACTCGGGGATAAGGGCACAACGGCCACTGGCCGCAAAAGGCGTGGAATTATTTAGGGTGCAAATTGTGAATGAGAGACTATTGGAGTGTGTACAGCCTGCGCAAAAAACTAAGCAGAGCTCATGCTCTTCAACCAACTTTTTTCAAATAATCTTTAGAGTTGCATCATGCAGCCTTACAATGTATTAAAAATCCAAACATATAGCCCAACGTTTGTAGAACAACTAAAGTTACATTAATAATTCAATATTAAGCAAATAGGAGTACCTGTT
The DNA here is from genome assembly GCA_023634145.1 of Thymallus thymallus. NCBI lineage: Eukaryota > Metazoa > Chordata > Actinopteri > Salmoniformes > Salmonidae > Thymallus > Thymallus thymallus. Next base: position 28,556,595 of record CM042378.1, read on the forward strand.
TGTTTGTTTGTTAACCGCACAACACAGAATATCCGCATGTGCACACTCCCTCAAAATATCCTTACTATTTTATTCAGTTTTGTTCAATTGTAGTCTTCATATTATAAAATTATATAAAATAATGCCACGGAATTCTAAGCAAATCTTGTCTGCTAAATGAACTATAGCCCAAAGCCATTTGGCATAGCCAGATCAGGACCTAAAATAAGGACAGTTCAGAGTATGCTATTCTGTTCTTCTGAAATAGACTACATTTTCTTAATAGCATTACATTGATTTATTAGACTTTTTACAAATAGATGTTCCAAAGGTCTGCATCAGTGGTTTGTAGGCTGTATGTGGAAGCCAGGAGATGCTAAATGTGTTTATGTTCATTAACGTGAGTAACCGTAACCGTGAGACCGACAGTTATTTTCTTCACAATCACCGCCACAGGGGGAGTTAAGGCAGGGTCGGGGATGGTGGGGGAGTGACGGTCTCCTCTGATAACCCAGTGAAGTGACAAGCAGCTTGCTCTACAGGTGGGAGTCGACTGCCGTCAGAGGGGGTGGAGTAGACGGCTGTGGCTGCTGATGAAACACTCCAAAAGGGTTCTTTGGCTATCCCCATAGGAGAGCCCTTTTTGGTTCCAGGTAGAACTCTTTTGGGTTCCATGTAGAACACTCTGTGGAAAGTGGGGGATACTAGTCAGTTGTACAACTGAATGCATTCAACTGAAATGTGTCTTCCACATTTAACCCAACCCCTCTGAATCGGAGAGATGCCTTTGATGCGTGCTTAATCGACATCCACATCTTCAGCAACTGCCTTGTTCATCAGTGGAACAACAGATTTTTACCTTGTCAGCTCGGGGATTCAATCCAGCAACCTTTCGGTTACTGACCCAACGCTCCTACACTCCAGGCCACCTGTCGCCCACATGGAACTCAAAAGGGTTCTATCTGGAAACAAAAAGGATTCTTCAAAGGTTTCTCCTATGGGGACAGCCAAGGAAAACTTTTAGGTTCTAGATAGCACTTATTTTTTCTAAGAGTGTAGGTAATAGATCCTCTCTATACCCCAGCCTCTCATCCCACAACACTTAAACTACTGTGACAGCTCCTCTCTCCCCAGACTCAGGCTGTGTATTGTGTCTGTATTGTGAATTTCATTACCTTGTGTTGGTGTGTGTGCATATGCGTGTGCTTACAATGCATATTTGGCTTGCGTCAATAAAGTGTGCTCGAGGATGTCTGTATATGTCACCCTCTACACGCACATTGACCTCTACAAACAGAACAACTACAACATGAGTAGAATGTAGATGAGAAAGAAACCAGATGACCTGTTAGCCCACCTCCATCCGCCCTTTCTTCATACCTATCCTCAGCCTTTGTTCAGACCCTCCTCTGATATCTGATGAGAAACCAGTCTTTTAGTGATGTTGGAGGGGTTTGAGAGCTCTGTGTGTTTGTGTAGACTGTAACAGCAGAGGATACCATTCCAAACACAGCGGTGGAGATGATTGACTCATTAAGTCTTTCAGTGATGTATCAAAGTGTGCCTCTGATGCTTGCTCAGTCATGCATTGAAGCATGCTGGTTGAACCAAGTTCACCTCAGCCTGGCGATGTGCCCCCCACCACTAACCAAAACCATCAGTCTGCAAATACTCTCTTCCCAGCCCTCCCTTTCCCCTCATCCTCCATCACCCTGGCACACACGCTCATTGGTATGCATTGAAGTTAAATCAGATCCTTAATTACATCTTAACATGGGTTCCTACCAGCTGGCTTAATTCCCCTGCTCCTGATTAAAGGGATTAGAAAAATGAAATTGAACAGTGGATTACATACAGCTATAAGAGGAGACTGACTGGCATGTCTTCTGTACCTGTCTGGTCAGCCATCACCTCGTCTGGGCTCTCCGCCATTTATGAGAGAGGAGAATTAGTACCCTTTCTCCTGGGTTTAAGTATGATTGCTTCTGGTACAGATACTGACTTGGATAGGAATAGACAGATCTATTCTAGTTTTTGATTTAACAGACATAAATAGCCAGTATTGTTCTAGAGCAAGGGTCAAACATGGCCCCCAATCCGGTTCGCGGGTGGTTTGAGTAAAAAAATACTTTATGTACTTTAATGACTAAAATGACTAAAAACATATCTAAACTGTTTAGAAATTATAATGGACCTATATTCATACCGTTTCCTGACTGTCCAGCTCGTTAATAATCACTTCACAGTCAGTGAGCATTAAAAATTCCCAAAACGAAAGAATAGAGGACTATTTTTTGCACATTTTGACGGCAAGCAAATATAAACAATTTTCAATGCGGCCCTCTGGTCCTGGTTGAAGATCTAATGCCGCCCCCGGAGCAAAATTAGTTTGACACCCCTGGTCTAGAGTAATTGTGAGTGTTTGTATCCATAGTGCATATTTCTTGTTGGATGCTCTGTGGTCCCCATCATGTTTCCCTGTCTCATGTCCCTGTTAACCTCAGCAGCCTTACCTCGTGGTGTCCCTATGAGGTGCCAGATGAATAGCCTGCAGAAGGAGAGGGGATAGGATGCTCCAGGCTGATTTCTAATTGGGCCAAGGAAGCCCACTACCCAAGCTGTCTATATCCAGGCTGTGGAGTACAATGGATCCATTAATCACAGAGCTACTGTACCATCATCAGCATATGATTATGTTCCTCATGTAGCTGGCTGACTCCTGACTGCTGAGGATAAATTATGATATCTGGACCTGTTCCCCATTCTTTCTTTCTTTCTTTCTTTCTTTCTTTCTTTCTTTCTTTCTTTCTTTCTTTCTTTCTTTCTTTCTTTCTTTTTTTCTTTCTTTCTTTCTTTCTTTCTTTCTTTCTTTCTTTCTTTCTTTCTTTCTTTCTTTCTTTCTTTCTTCCTTAAAAAATACATTGCAGACAGTTTACTTTTCAACTTAATCTGCTGGTCTGATGAAGCTGAACTAAGTCTTTCCCATTAGAAGATCTTGTACTCCATTGGGCTGTTTATTTTAGGCAATTAAAAGTGATTCTACTGGCACTTTGTGTGCATCAGAGGGCTTAAAACCTTATCAAGACACGGGTATAGACAGATAAATTGGGAGATGAGGGGTGTTAACATTATGTATTCTGGTGCCTATGCATATGCATTATGTATTCACGTGTATTTAGTCTGACCAATTAGCAGGCGCTTCCACAAGCAGCCATTTTGCTCTCAATTTGGGAACCGAACTGCATCAATCATTAACATTTTGTTTCTGATGAAAGACGCCAGTAATTAATCCCTCTGAAACTGCATGACAGGGTGTTCAAGCAGTCCTACTGCATGGCCAGTCTGACATGTGGTAGCCTACACATACACAGGTAATTGCCAAAATAAAGGGAACACCAACATCAAATCAAATTGTATTTGTCACATGCGCCGAATACAACAGTAAAATGCTTAACCAACAATGCAGTTTTAAGAAAAATCAGTGTTAAAGGATTTACTAAAATAAACCAAAGTAAAAAATAAATAACAAATAATTAAAGAGCAACAATAAAATAACAGTAGCGAGGCTTTATACAGGAAGTACCGGTACAGAGTCATAGTGTCTTGAAAGGGTATTCGGCCACAAGCTGCCAGAGCCACCAGAACAGCTTCAATGCGCTTTGGCATAGGTTCTGGAACTCTATTGGAGAGTTTTATATGACCATAAGCATAATGGGATGTGTTAATTGCTTAATTAACACGTGTGGAAACACCTGCTTTCAATATACTTTGTATCCAATATTTAATCAAATGTTTACTTTATTTTGGCAGTTACCTGTACTGCCCTACCATGCAAAAAGACAGTAACTGCTCATTTGGTCCAAAATTAGTTAATGTCATTTCTGCTACATTAAATACATGCTGAATCATGTGGGCAAGTATTCTGCCTCTATTATATTGTGTTTTGGAGAAAATGGGGGTCATCTTAGCAGTAATTGCATACGGTTACTGTGAAACCAAGGTAAATAAAAGCCATTTTGCTCAGTTCCAAGCTATGAGCGGTTGCGTTTTTGCTTGGTAGGGCAGTGTAACCCTGGGCTGTTCTGGGAATGTGAGACTACTGCCCTCTTTTGGTACATGAGGATACAGCACCTGCTCCCATAGTAGTAAGCATAGTATAACTAACCAAAGAAGGACCACAGCCTGTCTTTTCCAATGGGAGCAAATGAAGCATAGTGGGCAGAACAAGCAAGGAGAGAGCCAAGCACGAGATAGCGAGATCCTATTGGTGCGCTCTAGCATGTATTTGCATATATCCGTTAGGGAACGCCTGCTCTGTGAAGTGCGCATATGCAATAACTTTGCCCTTGCACTCCTTCTAACCAACAACTTTTTGAAACTTTGGCAAAGGGTAAAGTCTACAAAACGTAGTGCACTATGTTGGTAACAGATTTTAGTTTTGGAAACAGCAACTTTATTGAGATCAAATGTTTAATCAATGAGAAAATTAGCAAAATGTAAAAAAAAAAAAAGATCCACCTAGCCTCCATCTTCTCCCACTGCTGGCCACTGGGCTTCCTCTAATTACCATATTTGATGGTGAGTGGAAATGCCAACCAGATGCTTCAGATTTATACATCCGGTGAAACATCTGACTCGTTGTTCGATCTGTGATAGTATTCTGAATCCCAGGCATTTCCTGTTAGAGGGCGCCATCTCCTGGCTCAGTTTAGCACTGCTTATGTACGCCTGCACTACTTTTCCAGCTATAGTAGATTTCAATGGGAGTGCTCTGTACCAATGCAATAGTTGGTCAAACATTGTCCTGGCTTCACCATACTGTAGTTCACTGCTGAATAATTATTCTGAGCTGTTCAGATTCTCTTTGTCTCTCTCTTTGTCTTTCTCATACTCTCTCTCTCTTTCTCTTTTTCACACACAGTGTTGATGACACTATGAATCAGGGCAGTAATGCAAGGAATTTAAAGTGCTGTTGGCTTTGTATCTCTCTCTCTCTCTCTCTCTCTCTCTCTCTCTCTCTCTCTCTCTCTCTCTCTCTCTCTCTCTCTCTGTGCTCTCTGTGTGTGTATCTGTGTGCTAGCACGTGTGTATGGGCTGTGTGTGTGTGTCTTTGCACACCCTTCTGGGTGTTATCTCATCAACAATAGAAAGTCCTTGTCCTTGAGCTCTTGGAGGGTGTAGGCTTGTGCTCTTTATGGTCTGTAAATTATTGATCAGGTTCACTCTGTGGTGTAATTGATCCAGGAGGTAGAAAACGACTGATTGATGGATCACCTATAAAAGAGTCTCATTGGGGACCCCAGCCTATCCTGCAGCCAGGCCAGTCAGGTGTCAGGTCAACACCTCAACCATAACCTAACATCTATCTCCCTGTGAATGCTCCAGAATCTCTAACCTAAATATAAACTGTCTCAATACTGACCCCTGCTGGTTATTCTCACAGCGGCTCCACGTTTGCCTGCAATTTTGAAGCTTTCACTCTAAAGTCTTTTACAGTGTGCCAGATGTTCAGTCTGCTTCGTATCATACATATGACTGAACAGAACACACACTGCAACAGAATACCCCTGAGAGCCTGAATGAGCCAGTGCCACAGGGCTCTAAATGATACAATCTCCAGATATGTCTTAATCATAAATGAGACACATTAACACAGCAGCTTATGTGATTATAATGTAGTTGGGGTGACACTAGTGTCAGTGTTCCTCTGAGCTCTAGCAGGGTGTAGAGCAGAAGTTCAGGCTGAAGAGTGCCATGGTTCTGGTGCTGGGTTCAAGGGATTCACTGATAGAACCACCTGTTACACTCATACAATGAATGCTCCCTGACAGCTTGTGTGAGCGAAATCATAATGAGAGGAGACGCAAATTAGCCCCCATCATTTGTTTTATGCATGTGTGTGTGTGTGTGGGTTTGTGTGTGTGTACGCCATGCTTTTGTGTGTGTCTGCGTGGGTGAGTGTGTGTGTGTGTGTGTGTGTGTGTGTGTGTGTGTGTGTGTGTGTGTGTGTGCATGGATGTGCCTGTGTGTGAGATGGAGCGATAGTGAGTCTAATGTTCAGTAGTTTTCAGGAGCTGAGCTCCAGATGGCTCTGCTTTAACAGCAGTAGTAAATCAGAGATAGAATGGTGATCTGGCCAATGGGGCAGCCTGGTCTCATAGACTAGACGTAGCATAGTAAACATAAATCCAGGACACATCAATTAGTAGGATATGTTACGTTTGGTAAGACAGAAGGTATAGCGCAAATGTCTAGCAACTCAAAGGTTGCGTGTCCCAAATCTAATCATGGATCATTTTAGCATTTTAGCTAATTTTGCAACTACTTTGCATGTTAGCTAACCATTCCTCTAACACTAACCTTAACCATTTAACCTAACTCTTAACTCTGACCTTAACTTTAACCCTAACTCCTAGCCTAGCTAACGTTCTCCACCTAGCTAATGTTAACATTAGCGTTAGCCACCTAGCTAATGTTAGCCACAGCAAATTGGAATTCCTAACATATCATGTATATTGCAAATTCATAACATATTGTACAAATTGCAATTTGTAACATATCATACGAATTGTAATCCGTAACATATCATATGAAATGGATGACGGACATCCACAAATGAATACTCACCATACAAAATGTAACATATCATACTAAATAGAGTGACCGATTTACGTTTACTAGGTTACGTCAAGGTTGGATGGGGCTGCTGACTACTGCAGTATAGAGCCTCATATCAAGGTGAGAATGACTCTAGAGCCATTACATGAGATGAGGACAGGCAGGACTGGATGGGACAGAACGGTCAGAGAAACCTCCCTAGTTGTGACCGTGATGGATGGGATGTGATGTGTTTGGGATTGAATTCAGAACTAAATAAAAACAAGAAGAAGATGTAGAAACAGTGACTGTGGCGTTTTCAGTCCTCTTCCTCTCCAATATGTTGAAGTGGAGGATGGTTAGATTAGAATGGCTAGCGTGTTCCTCAGAGAACAGATTTCAGTGTGGATGTAAAGAAATGTTTCAGAGGAGGTATGGGTCAATAGCAACATTACACAGTCCATTCATTCTCCAATTTACAATTGTGTCTTACATAATGATATGATTGAAAAGCAGCCTCTTTCATCTGCATCACAACAGTAACATAATTACATACTTTTTTATCATTTTTTGTTCTCTCTCTCTCTCTCTCTCTCTCTCTCTCTCTCTCTCTCTCTCTCTCTCTCTCTCTCTCTCTCTCTCTCTCAATTCAATTTGCTTTATTGGCATGACACAACTCTCTCTCTCTCTCTCTTTCATTCTCTCTCCATGGATAATTTTACTCCAGAGTCACGTAAAAGTATCTGTTCAGTATGTGGCTCACTGTCCCTCATGTGTCTTAATGGCTGTGTGTTCTGCTGGGCCCTGCACACATTAACCTTCAGCCTTCCTTCCCTTCTGCCCAGCTTCTCCACTCTCCCGTGGCTCCTCATTGATTGGAGGCCAGCAGTGGGGGCTGCAGTAGGAGGGGAGAGATGGAAGGGGGAGGTGTGGGGGAGATGAGGGGTCACTGATTGAGAGAGCCATTGTTCTGTGGCCCTGCGGGGAACATGAGGCGTGTCCTGGTGGGTGACTCTCTCTATGCATGCCAACCATAACTCACAATTAATCACCAGCCTTTCTACTGGGGCTAAGCAGTTACAGTGTTACTGCAGTTCTTCCCTCTGTGTAGTGACTCCCTGCTAGTCAAATGTCACACTGCTGAAATACAGAATGTAATAGGATGAAAAACAATTGGCTTACGTCTGTATTACATCAGTGAGGTTGGGCGCTGATGTTGGGTGATTAGACCTAGCTCACAGTCGGCGTTCCAATTCATCCCAAAGGTGTTTGATGGGGTTGAGGTTTGGGCTCTGTGCAGGCCAGTCAAGTTCTTCCACACCAACCTAGACAAACCATTTTTGTATGGACCTCGCTTTGTACACTGGGTTATTGTCATGCTGAAACAGGAAAGAGCCTTCTCCAGAATCGTCTAGAATGTCATTGTATGCAGTAGCGTTAAGATTTCCCTTCACTGGAACTAAGGGCCCCAGCCCGAACCATGAAGAACATCCCCAGACCATTATTCCTCCTCCACCAAACTTTTCAGTTGTCACTATGCATTTGGGCAGGTAGCGTTCTCCTGGCATCTGTCAAACCCAGATTTGTCTGTTGGACTTCCAGATGGTGAAGCATGATTTATCACTCCAGACAGCAAGTTTCCACTTCTCCAGAGTCCAATGGCACAGAGTCACTCCATCCGATGCTTGGCATTGCGCATGGTGATCTTAGGCTTGAATGCGGCTGCTCGGCCATGGAAACCCCTTTCATGAAGGTCCCGCGAACAGTTCTTGTGCTGACGCTGCTTCCAGAGGCAGTTTGGAACTCGGTAGTGAGTGTTACAACCGAGGACAGACCATTTTTACGCATTACGACAGCATTTGGTGGTCCCATTCTGTGAGCTTGTGTGGCCTACCACTTTGCGGCTGAGCCGTTGTTGCTCCTAGACGTTTCCACTTCACAATAACAGCACTTACAGTTGACCAGTGCAGCTCTAGCAGGGCCGAAATGTTACGAACTGACTCGTTGGAAAGTTGGCATCCAATGACAGTGAGCTCTTCAGTAAGGCTATTCTACTGCCAATGTTTGTCTATGGAGATTGCATGGTGGTGTGCAACAGGTGTGGCTGAAATAGGGGTGTCCACATACTTTTGTATATGTAGTGTACGTTAGGTGTGTGTGTGTGTGTGTGCTGAGACATTTGTGATCGTTGTGTTCCAGGCCCCCTGGTGGTGCGCAGCTCTCCTCCTGTGCCTCCCTGCTGGGCCTTTCTGTACCACCCGTCACCCTGCTGTCTGATGGCTTCGTGGGCACTGGGAGAGGGGCCAGCATGCCATGCTGAAAGGACAGGTTGCACACATCTGACAGATAGAGATAGAAGAGAAACCATGTTTGATGTAGTGTGGATAAACTGTGGAGGCTGCAGTGTGCAGTGGCAGTGCCTTTGATGTTAGCATGCAGTAAACATCAATTGTACTCTCTCTGTACGTTTCTTGTATAATCTCTATTAAAATCTGAAAAACAGAGGAATGGAGAGAGAGAGAGAGAGAGAGAGAGGGGGGATGATGGATGGTAAGAGATAGCGAGAGCGCAGCTCTCTCGTTACTTCCATCTAGCTTTATTGCTACACGGCAGCAGTTTCTAAATCATTCTCAAGCACAAGGTCATTGGGAGAACAACTCTCTGCTTGTAAAGGAGAGTCATTGGGAGAACGCCTCTCTGCTTGTAAAGGACAGTCATTGGAAGAACGACTCTCTGCTTGTAAAGGAGAGTCATTGGGAGAACGCCTCTCTGCTTGTAAAGGAGAGTCATTGGGAGAACGCCTCTCTGCTTGTAAAGGACAGTCATTGGAAGAACGACTCTCTGCTTGTAAAGGAGAGTCATTGGGAGAACGCCTCTCTGCTTGTAAAGGACAGTCATTGGAAGAACAACTCTCTGCTTGTAAAGGAGAGCCATTGGGAGAACGACTCTCTGCTTGTAAAGGAGAGTCATTGGGAGAACGCCTCTCTGCTTGTAAAGGACAGTCATTGGAAGAACGACTCTCTGCTTGTAAAGGAGAGTCATTGGGAGAACGACTCTCTGCTTTTAAAGGAGAGTCATTGGGAGAACGACTCTCTGCTTGTAAAGGACAGTCATTGGAAGAACGAATCTCTGCTTGTAAAGGAGAGTCATTGGGAGAACGCCTCTCTGCTTTTAAAGGAGAGTCATTGGGAGAACGCCTCTCTGCTTGTAAAGGACAGTCATTGGAAGAACGACTCTCTGCTTGTAAAGGAGAGCCATTGGGAGAACGACTCTCTGCTTGTAAAGGAGAGTCATTGGGAGAACGCCTCTCTGCTTGTAAAGGACAGTCATTGGAAGAACGACTCTCTGCTTGTAAAGGAGAGTCATTGGGAGAACGACTCTCTGCTTTTAAAGGAGAGTCATTGGGAGAACGCCTCTCTGCTTGTAAAGGACAGTCATTGGAAGAACGACTCTCTGCTTGTAAAGGAGAGTCATTGGGAGAACGCCTCTCTGCTTTTAAAGGAGAGTCATTGGGAGAACGCCTCTCTGCTTGTAAAGGAGAGTCATTGGGAGAACGACTCTCTGCTTTTAAAGGTGAGACATTGGGAGAACGACTCTCTGCTTGTAAAGGAGAGTCATTGGGAGAACGACTCTCTGCTTTTAAAGGAGAGTCATTGGGAGAACGACTCTCTGCTTGTAAAAGAGAGATGGGACTGCTGCATTGTTTCAACTCTCAGCTCTTCAAGCTATACAGCTACCTGCAACATCCAGACAGAGAGATTATGAATATCACAGTGTTTCTGTAATAATACTGAATAATTGGAAAGAGAACTGATTTGTGTGTTCAATTATTAAAGGGAAATGTAACAGTGTTGTAAGTCCAGAAAAACTGGTTGTGGTTCTGAATGATGCTGCATTAACATTTTATGGAAACTAGTTACTAGAAATTCTATCATATTTGCTTTATTCAATATAAAACAACCACATACTGTATTGTAGGAAGGACAGGTTGCATGGCAACGGGATTATGATCAGAGTTGATATTGACTTTGCCTTATATGTTCTCACGGTATTTGACTTGCCTTGGCAGAGGGAGTTGTTCGTTCTTTACCTTTTTCCCCATCTGAAGGGCTTTACCCTTGTCTGACCATAGGTAAACAGTAATCTCCTAGTGTGTGTGTGTGTGTGAGATACAGAGAGAGACGTCGACTGTCTCTACTCTCTGAAGAAGCAGAGGCTCCTCTCACGCCTCACAGAGCACACACAAAGCCCTGCTACCACCAGCACCAGACTAATACATCTGTGATTCAAACTTTCCATTCCAACCGTGACATTTGTACTTTCTAGATTGCCTTTGACTTTTCACCTACAGTATAGTTCACTTTGTTTCACTTCAAGTGATTGCATTAACAGTGCCATTGACTGTCAAGAGGGTGTAACTGCATGAAGTCCTGGCTGATCTTTACCTTCTCTGCACTAGTAATCATTCCGTAGGCCTAATCGTTAGAGGCTAGTTCTAATCAGAGCTTGATCAGGGTTTAATGTAAAGGGGTTAATTAAATCAGCAGGAGAGCAGCCCCTCAGGACCAGAATATGGTTACCTGGCTGACGAATAGGGACACTGTCGTTAGGCTCTCTGTTATTCACACACCTCATGAGGAAGGACACTGTAGTTAGGGGTCGACACCTCCAGTTTCCCACGTTCCCGTGCTCTCACCTGCCTCCTGACAGACCGGGCCCCCGGAGGAAACAAGTGGTGTAACTCAAAACCCACAGTTGCTGTGCACGCTTTGTAATGAAATATACTGTGTGTGTGTGTGTGTATGTGTGTGTATGTGTGTGTATGTGTGTGTATGTGTGTGTGTGTGTGTGTGTGTGTGTGTGTGTGTGTGTGTGTGTGTGTGTGTGTGTGTGTGTGTGTGTCTGAAACAAATTCAAGGAAAAGCTCTTACAGCTTATGTGTGTTGTGTTACGTTTGTTCAGTCACTTATGTGTGTTGTGTTACGTTTGTTCAGTCACTTATGTGTGTTGTGTTACGTTTGTTCAGTCACTTATGTGTGTTGTGTTACGTTTGTTCAGTCACTTATGTGTGTTGTGTTACGTTTGTTCAGTCACTTTCTGACCATGTGTAGGTCACCTCTTCTCCATAGTGTCACTGTCAGTCTCAGAGAGAAGGGGAACCAGTTATATGGTGCACATGGCTACCTGTCACACACAGATGTTGGAACACACACACTGTTCTGTGAGAGCATCACAGAACAGACAACAGGACAAGAGCCTCTGCACTTGGGAAATAGCCATTCACAGCCCCCGCTCTAGTCTCCCTCATTTCTCCTATGCTCTCCTCTCTCTCTCTCCACTCTCTCTCTTTCTCTCTCTCTCTCTCTCTCCCTCCTTCCCTCCCTCCCTCCCTCCCTCTGTTCCTCTCTCTGTTACTCGTGGTGGTTCTCCCTCCCTCAGAGTCTCTGTTGGCAGTGTCAAGGCTGCTGTGTTGAGAATGCTCTCTCTCTCTCTCTCTCTCTCTCTCTCTCTCTCTCTCTCTCTCATGTATTTCTGATGTTCATATCAACACTGTCTCCTGTGATGTAAGAGGAAGTGGGTGGTGTACGCAGGGGGAGGAGGGACACACAGACTGTTAGCCGTGGCCACTCGCTGCCTGAGAAAGAGTTGTCGGATCAGTGATGTGTCACTATCACTGTCACGGACCCCACCGCCGCCGAAGTGTCTCTGCTCTGCGACTGCTCTGCTCTGTTCTCAGCAACTTCTACACAGCAAGATGAAAACACTCTCCAGCACATCTCTCTGTCTCACTTCATGGGAAGTGTCTCTGGTGAATCTGAGCTTATAAGTTTCATCAGGACAGTAATAAATACTTCACCACCAAGAAAGTGGAAGAGGAAGAAGAAAAGTGAAGACGGAGAGAAAAAAGCGGGATCAATATTTCAGAGCTCCAGACATCCAGCCTTTAATCTGCTTGTCTGCCCATGCTGGAATTATAGTCAGCCTAGTCAGCCTCGCCAACACTGCTGCTCCTGCCTTCACAGGGATCCGTCCAATCCTGCAGGAAGAGGGGGGCTGTCAGACTTGGCTGTGGGTGGTGTGACCTGGGCTGAAACTGTGAAGGAGGAAGAGGAAGGGGAGGCGTTGTTGTTGTACTGTGGATCCCCCCTCACAGCTGTGTGTGATATGAGAGAACCAGCCGCGTCTCTCCCTGCGGCCCTCTCCTCTGTGCTCTAGCCCCAGTGAGAGCTGTGGAGGCAGGCATGGCTGCCAGGCGGATGCCCCTGCTGCTGCTGCTGCTGCTGCTGGAGGTGCTGAGTGGAGCATGTATGCCAGGGGACGGACAGGGGAGGTACAAGAGTGGCTGGAGGTGGAAAGGTGACAGGACCCGTGAGTAACCCCTCCTCCTCCAGCTCCCAAAACTACTACACTCCCTCCCTCTGTCTCTCTCTCTCTCTCTTTCTCTCTGGCTGTTACACACCCTCTCACGTACAATCTCTCTCCCTAAATATTTCTCTCTCTGAATCACTTTGATGAAGTTGAGCTCTAAGCTTCTGAGGCAGGCGTGTTCATTCAGACATGTGTCGTCTCCGTTCTCTGCTGACAGACAGCTGCAAATGGGAGGCAAATTATTTATCAATGAAAATATGAAAGAGCTGGCATTACCTGCCAGGCTTAGGATAGCAATGTTTGCAATTGTTTACAGTTATTTAGCTTTGTTATGACTACTTCTAGACATACTTTACCCTCACTCTCTCATTCTCTCTCACTCTCCATTTTACTCTCTCCTACTGTATTTCCAATATGACTAGTTCTCAGCCACTCCATCTCAGACAGTCATTAGTTGATCAGTGTTGAGTTGTTAAAAGCTGTTGAGAGTGGGGCCGACTGGCAATTTCCTTCCTAGTTAAAAGCTGAGTGTCTTTCTCCAGGCATGAGTGCGTTATAGATGCTGAGATGTGGTCTAGAGAGAGAGAGAGAGAGAGGAGAGAGAGAGAGAGAGAGAGGAGAGAGAGAGAGAGAGAGAGAGAGAGAGAGAGAGAGAGAGAGAGAGAGAGAGAGAGAGAGAGAGAGAGAGAGAGAGAGAGAGAGAGAGAGAGAGAGAGAGAGAGAGAGAGAGAGAGAGATGAGAGAGAGAGAGAGAGAGAAGAGAGAGAGAGAGAGAGAGAGAGAGAGAGAGAGAGGAGAGAGAGGAGAGAGAGAGAGAGAGAGAGAGAGAGAGAGAGAGAGAGAGAGAGAGAGAGAGAGAGAGAGAGAGAGAGAGAGAGAGAGAGAGAGACCAGTGAGCTATGGTTCACTGTGGGTAGCAGTGCTGCCTGTCCCCCAGCCTTTAGACTGCATGGCTAATGTGATTGTTTGGCGTGCCACCGCTGTTTGACGCTGAGTGATGAACTGGCAGAGAGTGTCCCTCAATGTCCTGTCCCCTTCTGGAGGTTGAAGGGAGATAGAGGAGTCTTGCTACTGTTCCAAGATTAAATGACTGACTGTGAAACGTACTAAGTCATGTAAGGTCTTCTGTCTCCAAGGAGACCAGGTCAGAGTGTTTTAGCATCACTAGGCTACGAACACGTTTTAGTGAAGGCTACTTCTCTGAGCTTATGAATTTTACCTCCAAAATGTTGCCACTGGTTTCTCTCTGTATGTACACTACCGTTCAAAAGTTTGGGGTATCTACGTAGGCGTACAGAGGCCCATTATCAGCAACCATCACTCCTGTGTTCCAATGGCACGTTGTGTTAGCTAATCCAATTATTATCATTTTAAAAGGCTAATTTATCATTAGAAAATCCTTTTGCAATTATGTTAGCACTGCTGAAAACTGTTGTGCTGATTAAAGAAGCAATAAAACTGGCCTTCTTTAGACTAGTTGAGTATCTACCTGGTTAAATAAAGGTGAAATATAAATAAATCTGGAGCATCAGCATTTGTGGGTTTGATTACAGGCTCAAAATGGCCAGAAACAAAGAACTTTCTTCTGAAACTCGTCAGTCTATTCTTGTTCTGAGAAATGAAGGCTATTCCATTCGAGAAATTGCCAAGAAACTGAAGATCTCGTACAACGCTGTGTACTACTCCCTTCACAGAACAGCGCAAACTGGCTTTAACCAGAATAGAAAGAGGAGTGGGAGGCCCCGGTGCACAACTGAGCAAGAGGACAAGTACATTAGAGTACTAGTTTGAGAAACAGATGCCTCACAAGTCCTCAACTGGCAGCTTCATTAAATAGTACCCGCAAAACACCAGTCTCAACGTCAACAGTGAAGAGGCGACTCCGGGATGCTGGCCTTCCAGGCAGAGTTGCAAAGAAAAGCCATATCTCAGACTGGCCAATATAAAGAAAAGATTAAGGGGAAAAAAACACAGACACTGGACAGAGGAAGATGTGGCTTTTCTTTCAATTTTCACACTGCAAGAGTTCTCTCTGTCTGAGTGGCTCACAGTCCCTAATACATCTACTGTGACTTCCTCTTAGAATGAGAAAAAAGTAAATTTTCACAGGTTTTGTATTTCACTTCACAAACACACACAAGGTACAAGGTACAAGGTGAACTTTATTGTCCCACAAGGGGAAACTCATGTGGCCATTCATTACGCGCCCTTGTCACAACATATTCTCTAAAAACTTAAACACAACACATAAACACAACAGTCAAACCAATAAACACACACACACACACATATACACACACGCGCGTGTGCAAACACACACACACACACAAACATATAAAAGTGGGTGTACATTCCCTCTGTCAGTCAAGTTGTATAGTAGTAATTTAGGGACACTGGTCTAGTCTGGAGTGATTTCTCAGTCTGTGTCTCGTATCTCACCTGACCCCTTACCTCACTGACCTGAGACAGAGGACAATCAAACACAGATGAGTATTAATGTGCAGGTGCAAGATTAATTCTGTTACCTCCTATCGTAAAATATACAGGTGGCTGCAGTTGGGGATTACAATGATGTACTGAGAAGGTCAGGCGTATGTTTCAGAAGGTCAGGCGTATGTTTCAGAAGGTCAGGCGTATGTTTCAGAAGGTCAGGCGTATGTTTCAGAAGGTCAGGCGTATGATTCACTGTGTTATGATGTCGCTACATGCTTAAATATTGACTTAATCTGTACAGGTAACTGTAATAACCGTGGTCCTGCAGAGTGTCTTTCAAAGTGTCAATGGGTTTGTGTCTCTTCGTCATTGAGTAGCTGGATGTGTCATGATGGACATGAATGGAAGTTCCATTTGGCAGCGCCCGATGAAAGACGGTGGTAATGGCATGCATGAGCACAGCTTGCCTATAAAAGTGATAATGTCATTAGACAAACACAGCCATTATTACCTGGGAGTAAATCTTCTCTGACTGGGCAGAGAGGAGCTCTCAGCTGGCAGGGCAAGGCACACACACACTATGGCAGATACACACACAGACCTACACACGCGCACACACACATGCACACACGCACGCACACGAGCATGCGCGCGCACACACACACACACAGACGCACACAGACGCACACACACACACGCACGCACGCACGCACGCACGCACACACACACACACACACACACACACACACACACACACACACACACTCACACGCACACCTGGGCCTGAACCCAGAATGCGCTGGAAGCCAGGAAGAGAGAGGATGTTAGTATGTATGATAAATAAAACACAGCTTTGTTTCTGGTGACTGAGTTGTCTCCTCCTGTTCTGTTCCACAGTAGACTGTCCTCCCCCCCACATCATACCTCCTTCAGTGTGACCAGTTCACTTTGAAAAGTGCAGCTCCTAAGAACAAGAGTCCCTACTTAGTAAAGGCTTCATTCCTGCCTGTGTTTTCAAAACAATTGGCTGAAAAATGGGAAAGAGAAAAAAATGTATTGTTTTTATAGCTAATCTCATGCTATTTTAAACGTTTTGTCATGAGGCTAAGAGAACATTTAGCAGTTTTAAAGCTAATCCCTTAATTAAAAAATAATAATAATGGTTTATTGCGTGTTCATATGGTATCTGGGGGAAGGGGGGCAAAGCTGTGGGGATGTATGCTATAGGCAGCAGCCTGTGGAGAGGGGAGTGAGGACGTCTTTGTTTCCACAGTAGGGCTGTTTCTACTGCGTGGCACCACCTCATCCCTGTGATGGACCAGCCAGATTAGGGGATTTAGATTAGATTTACACTGTTCTTCCCCACCATGCTAATAAGAACCAGACAAACCGGTCTGGCCTGGCTAGAGCTCCGCTCTCCCTCCATCCTACCAATCTGACAAAAAACAGGAGGAGAGAGAGAAAGAGGAGGAGAGAGAGATAGAGGAGGAGAGAGAGGCATAGGAGGAGAGAGAGATAGAGGAGGAGAGAGAGATAGAGGAGGAGAGAGATAAAGATAGAGGAGAGAGAGTCCTCTGATTTACCGCAAATGGAAATGTATTTTTACAAGGAGGAGAAGCAAAGTTGAGGAATGGAGCCTGACATCTCTCCTCTCTCCTCTCTCCTCTCTCCTCTCTCCTCTATCTTCCTACAGGGAGGGTTAACAAGCTGCTAAAGGACTGAGAGATACAGTGCCTTCGGAAAGTATTCAGACCCCTTGATTTTTTCCACATTTTGTTACATACATTTTTTTTCCCCTCATCAATCTACACACAATACCCCATAATGATAAAGCAAAAACTTATGTAAAAACATTTAGCGATGTAGAAAGAAGTCGCACGAGGTCTCTCCTCCGACAACTTTTGTGAATAATCCTCAATTTTGCCTAAATGTATACTTCTCATGACCTTAAAAGTTATTTTATTTACCTAGTAATAGAGTGTACCCAAGTTAGCATGAGCAAACCAGTCACACGCTTTGGAAAATCGACGGAAAAAAAACTAAAATGGCTACCATCCCACCTTCATCGAAGGCTTCATTAGCCACTCTTGGCGTTGCGGCTAACCCGTTAACGCTGAAGATTCTTGTCAGAGAGCTGGCAAAATCTAGTGAAAGTTTGGCAGCAAACCTCACCGAATTGGTGAATAACTCACTAGCGGCTACTCTGGCTCCAATTCAGGCAACCATGAAAACCATTCGGGATTCTGTGGCATCTCACGCCACCACGCTGGCCGAAGTTGAGGCTGGGCTGTCAGGCCACAGCGACCAACTTACTACGCTGGAAACTAGGCTTGACGATGTGACTGAGATAGATAGATAGATAGATAGATAGATAGATAGATAGATAGATAGATAGATAGATAGATAGATAGATAGATAGATAGATAGATAGATAGATAGATAGATAGATAGATAGATCCCCGTGCCGCCAACAAGTCGCTGTAGCTACAAGTGAAAAATTTGATTTCACGTTCAAAACGACAAAATACCTGCGTGATCAGGCTGCCAGAGGATTCTGAGACAGGATCTCCAACCCAGTTCATGGCGGAGCTGTTTAGGGAGGTTTTGGGCGATGACACTTTTCCCAATCTTTCTGAACTCGATAAAGCCCACCGCAGCCTTGCACCGAAACCTCGCCCAGGCGGTCGACCGCATCCCATCATAGTGCGGCCCCGTCAATTCAAAGAAAAGGAGCTCGTCCTCCGGTGGGCAAGGGAACATGGCAACATCACCTTCAAAGGCCACAAGATCAAGTTCAACCAGGATTTCAGCTCTAGCCTTGCGAAGAAAAGGGCCGCATTCAATGACATCAAGTCCACTCTGTACAAGAAGGGAATCCGCTTTGGGTTGATTTATCCTGCCCGTCTCCGTGTCACCTTTAACGGCGAGGTCAATTTTTTTGAAACCCCTTGAAGAAGCTGAGTTTTTCTACCGACAGTGCATACATTGAATGCTTGAATTGGGATGATTTTTCACCTGCCTGTATTATGTGAGTAACGTTAGTTCTATGTGGACACTGGGCTATATACATCTATTGCCATTTATCGATCCGTTTCTCGTGAAACAATCCTATAGTTTGCTGGCTACAGTAGGTATGTTTGAAGCAGCACATAACTAATTTGTGTTGTTGACAATAACATTATGGTGTCTCATTGCTCTTTAAACTTTCATTTGGTCTTTTTTAGTTTCTTAATCAGATACAATCACTGTTAAAAGCGCAGCATTTTGATTTCTTTATTTTTACTACGGGTTTGAACTGGCTGCTCCACTAATGGCAATTTATAGCCTACATGGCAGTTTGGCAGCCTTGAGGTCATTTCGGATACTAATATTACTAATATTAGACACAGATCCTGTCTACTGATATTTCTGGCTATATATAATTTTTTTCATTGGGGTTCTGCTTGATGTGTATCATTTTTTTTAAAAATTTGGTTATGGTGGTCACTGATGGTCCTAAGTTACATTCACTTTGTCTTGGACTCTTCTAGGACATTGGCGTCTAAAGGTTTGTTGTTTACGTGTACATACCCAAGATGCTAGTTTTCCGTTTGTATACTGTTATTTAACTGTTTCCCCCTAAGGACGTTTGTATCAATTTACCAATACAGGGGATTCATAGCCTACTGGTTAATTTAAAATGTTCTCATTACTCAGTCCTGTGGCAACACCCAGTGGACTACACTCATATTATTGCCATTGAAATGCCACGGGACGCTGTTAACATTTTTCAATAACGGAAGCTGAAGGTTATACTCTGTTTAAAGTGTGACCGAAACTCAAATTGTGCACTTGTCTACTGCTATATTTTATTTTTTTATTCCAAGGGCGTATATACAGTTGAAGTCGAAAGTTTACATACATTAGGTTGAAGTCATTAAAACTCATTTTTCAACCACTCCACAGATTTCATGTTCACAAACTTTCGTTTTGGCAAGTCGGTTAGGACATCTACTTTGCGCATGACACAAGTAATTATTCCAACAATTGTTTACAGACAGACGCTAACTCAAGCCTTCATCTCACTTACTCAAAAAAGATAAAGATCCTGCGTAATGTGGTGGATATCGGCCCGTTTCACTTTTGAACGCTGATGTTAAACTATTAGCTAAGGCTCTAGCATGCCAGTTGGAACCCTGCCTTCAGGATGTCATATCTGATGATCAAACAAGTTTCATCAAAGGGCGACAACTGTTTTCCAATGTACGCCGTCTTTTGAACATTACACTCTCTTCTTCTGTCTCTCCAGACCCCAAAATTGTAGTTTCTCTTGATGCGGAGAAGGCTTTCGACTGGGTGGAGAGGGAAAAGTAAATGCTGCCACCCCCGTGCTTCACCGTAGGGATGGTGCCAGGTTTCCTCCAGACGTGACGCTGGCATTCAGGCCCAAGAGTTCAATCTTGGTTTCATCAGACCTGAGAATCTTGTTTCTTATGGTCTGAGAGTCTTTAGGTGCCTTTTGGTAAACTCCAAGCGGGCTGTCATGTGACTTTTACTGAAGAGTGGCTTCTGTCTAGCCACTCTACCATACAGTGGCTTGCGAAAGCATACATTTTTCCTATTTAGTAGCCTTACAACCTGGAATTAAAATTGATGATGATTTTGGGGGGGGGGGGTTGTATCATTTGATTTACACAACATACCTACCACTTTGAAGATGCAAATATTTTTATTGTGAAACAAACAAGATATTAGACAAAAAAACAGAAAACTTGAGCGTGCATAACTATTCACCCCCCCCCCCCCCCCCCCAAGTCAATACTTTGTAGAGCCACCTTTTGCAGCAATTAAGTATCTTGGGATATGTCTCTATAAGCTTGGCACATCTAGGCACTGGGATTTTTGCCCATTCTTCAAGGCAAAACTGCTCCAGCTCCTTCAAGTTGGATGGGTTACTCTGGTGTACAGCAATCTTTAAGTCATACCATAGATTCTCAATTGGATTGAGGTCTGGGCTTTGACTAGGCCATTCCAAGACATTTAAATGTTTCCCCTTAAACCACTCGAGTGTTGCTTTAGCAGTATGCTTAGGGTCATTGTCTTGCTGGAAGGTTAACCTTCGTCCCAGTCTCAAATCTCTGGAAGACTGAAACAGGTTTCCCTCAAGAATTTCCCTGTATTTAGCGCCATCCATCAATCCTTCAATTCTGACCAGTTTCCCACTCCCTGCCGATGAAAAACATCCCCATAGCATGATGCTGCCACCACCATGCTTCACTGTGAGAATGGTGTTCTCGGGTGATGAGAGGTGTTGGGTTTGCGCCAGAGTCTCATCTGACGAGAATACCTTCTTCCATATGTTTGGGGAGTCTCCCACATGGCTTTTGGCGAACACCAAACGTTGGCGAACACCAAATGTTTGCTTATTTTTTTCTTTAAGCAATGGCTTTTTTCTGGCCACTCTTCCGTAAAGCCCAGCTCTGTTGAGTGTACGGCTTAAAGGGGTCTTATGGACAGATACTCCAATCTCCACTGTGGAGCTTTGCAGCTCCTTCATTGTTATCTTTGGTCTCTTTGTTGCCTCTCTGATTAATGCCCTCCTTGCCTGGTCCGTGAGTTTTGGTGGGCGGCCCTCTCTTGGCAGGTTTGTTGTGGTGCCATATTCTTTCAGTTTTTTAATAATGGATTTCATGGTGCTCCGTGGGATGTTCAAAGTTTCTGATATTTTTGTATAACCCAACCCTGATCTGTGCTTCTCCACAATTTTGTCCCTGACCTGTTTGGAGAGCTCCTTGGTCTTCATGGTGCCGCTTGCTTGGTGGTGCCCTTGCTTAGTGGGGTTGCAGACTCTGGGGCCTTTCAGAACAGGTGTATATATACTGAGATCATGTGACGGATCATGTGACACTTAGATTGCACACAGGTGGACTTTATTTAACTAATTATGTGACTTCTGAAGGTAATTGGTTGCACCAGATCTTATTTAGGGGCTCCATAGCAAAGGGGGTGAATACATATGCACTCACCACTTTTCCACTTTACATTTTTTTTGTGCCTCGACATAATTCTGTCTTCAAATAATATCTAATCAATTGAATTTACCACAGGTGGACTCCAATTAAGTTGTAGAAACATCTCAAGGATGATCAATGATTTGAATCAATGAATGATTGTTTTTTATGTTTAATACATTTACAAAAGTTTTCGCTTTGTCATTATGGGGTATTGTGTGTAGATTACTGAGGATTTGTTTTTATTTAATCAATTTTATATTAAGTTGAATGCACCAATTTGTAAGTCGCTCTGGATAAGACCGTCTGCTAAATGACTAAAATGTAAAAATTAAGGCTGTAATACTTTACGAAGACACTGTAATTGCTGTTAGCTGGAGTGGACTCTTCTCTTGGTTTATGACACCTGGTGTGAAGGATGTTGGGCCCTCCAGACTGGCCTCTTCACTGGTGATAGCTGGGCTGGACAGTGCTTTGTGTTGCTGCTGAAGAGGCATTTTACCATCTTTCTGAATGTGTGCGTGCGGTGACAAATTGAGCCTTGACAGCCTGGCTCAGCAGGCAGGTAAATGTATCTCCAGTGGAATTTATCCAGGTAGTTGTGTCCACCGTCAGACATGTCTGTGTAGCATTGCTACTGCTTTATGTTAGTGATGCTCTTTGAATAGAGTTTTAAATAGACACCCTCTTTTTTTAAATTTGCTGAATATGTGTCCTTTTCAAACCCCTCACAGTACACCAAACACTTTATATGTTATATTATTATTATTATTATTATTATTATTATTATTATTATTATTATTATTATGTCCATCAATGCCTTACATACACTCTATATGATAAAGGTAGGCAACCCTGTTCCTGGAGTGCCAAAGGTAATGCAAGATTTTGTTACAACTAGGCACCACACCTGACCAACTGAGATAATTGATCAGTTCAGTGATTGCCTAAATTCAACACCTGGTCTTCCAGGTCGGTTAAATCAAAAACACTCCTGGACCAAGGTTGCCTACCCCCTGCTATACAACAACATTATAAAATGGCCACGAGCACTGTCATCCTATACATGGCAACAGAGATGTATGTATGGGGAAGTTGTATATGTTGTAGAGGTGCTGATTAAATAAGAGAGAGATGCTGATGAGCTGTGCTCTGAGTGTTGTGGTTGGGTTAGGGTCAGAGGGCAGCTGGGGCCTAGACGTCGGGACCACAGATCTTCTCTCATCACGGTCAGCTGCTCTACCCACAGCCCAGCCCTCAGCACTGAATCTGGCTGTTATTTTTAAAGGTCTCTGTGTTCTTATGGTTATATTCAGTCCTGTGCAGAGGAGCATGCAAAGTAATGGCAAATGTTGTACGTAGCAATTGTCATTGGTTGAATCAGTATGATGATCCTCTGTATGATGATCCTCTGTATTTGGAAATGATTCCGTTCTGTTCTGACCATGGCTCACACACACACACTCATGTACTGTCTCGCACAGACACACACAGGCATGCACTCAGACACTCAGACACTCAGACACACACACACACACACACACACACACACACACACACACACACACACACACACACACACACACACACACACACACACACAGTGACTAATACAGCTGGTAATTAGAATTGGGACCCAGATGCTTTCTATATTTTCCTGTAGAGGTCACATTTCAAGTCCACTGCTTTCTCTCCATTGACTCCCTCTTTCAGACACACACACACTCTCTCTCTCTCTCTCTCTCTCTCTCTCTGTCTCTGTCTCTGTCTCTCTATATCTCTCTGTCTCTCTATATCTGTCTCTGTCTGTCTGTCTGTCTGTCTGTCTGTCTGTCTGTCTGTCTGTCTGTCTGTCTGTCTGTCTGTCTGTCTGTCTGTCTGTCTGTCTGTCTGTCTGTCTGTCTGTCTGTCTGTCTGTCTGTCTGTCTGTCTGTCTGTCTGTCTGTCTGTCTGTCTGTCTGTCTGTCTCTCTCTCTCTCTCTCTCTCTCTCTCTCTCTCTCTCTCTCTCTCTCTCTCTCTCTCTCTCTCTCTCTCTCTCTCTCTCTCTCTCTCTCTCTCTCTCTCTCTCTCTCTCTATCTATCTCTCTCTCTCTCCCTCTCATCAAGGCTCCAGAAGGTTTAGACACTTCTTAATTAGGTTACAATGAGCTGAAAATCTCAATTACTGTACGTCCCACAAGGTCACAGGGGCGGGCGGTTGAAGGGCTATCATGGGCCAGGGGGTGTGTCTTTAAATCACTGCAGTGTACAGAATTCTAGACACCATATTCCTTCTTTCTTTCTCTCACTCAGTCTATCCCAATGAACATCTTGGAGACTTTCTCTCTCATGTGCAAAAATAAACCTGTATCTAATTATGCAAGCAGCTCAGAATTAGAGTCTATTTGCATGCGGCTGTTTTGCTTCATATTGTTCATTGTTGTCAGCTCATAGATTATAGTCTCCATTTTAATGTTGTCCTGAGAAAGGCTCTTTGAGTATCAGGGCTTTATTGGGTGGAAAAGGACCTTGCAGGTTGTGAATTATGAGAGGAATTTAAACTTTTTTGCCGGGGAAGTGAAAAAGCAGGTGGACAGTGCAGATTGGACACAGCCCATAAATACTAGGCTCTGAAAGGCCTCAGGGCAGAGCTGAAGCAGGGTTTTCTGGGATTCTCAGCAACTCTAGAGGTCAGAGGTCATTCAATGCGACAGCAGGTCTTAAGAGGTTAAAAATCAGATGAGACCGCCCCTTGAAGTTTAAGTCTCTTATTTGCATGCTACTTAGTTTGCTCTGGTGACATCATTTTAACTCAAACATTTGCACCCATAAACATTCTGGTTTCCACATCTGGATTCAAACAATGTATGCTTACCGTGACCTATAAAATTCTCTATGCTTCTTCTCATGCATTTCTCAGTCTCTAACACTAGAGGCAGCAGTGCTCTTAACACAGACCCTGGTGTAGACCTGGTCACATGGGATACTTTTGTCTTTCCGACTAGTGTCAAATGTAGAGTGACTAAAAGGGAGTTTGAGAGGGAAATATTTTGTGTGAGTAAATAAGAAATGAGCCAGAGTGGTGTCGCCCTAGAACTGACAGATGAGACTGCTAAAAAGAGCCTAGATTAACTCGAAAATGAGTTAGAAGAGGGGTGATAATGATATGCTAATGACTGACACATCCTCTCATTTGAGGCTTATTGGAGATGACAGTTGGCTATCCTGCGGAGGAACAGTCCTGAACTAATTACCAGAGGCTCGGTGGATGTGGCAGAAGGGTAAGCGTCACACTGCGGAAAGACTCTAGCTGTGACAGTGATGAACATTCTAACTGACTAGGCTACACCAATACCATTATCATTACCACCTTATTGCAACCAATTTACGTCTATGATGTCTTAGAGGGAATATAAGTTGTGACTGTTACCATATACATTTGAACTTTAGTTTGACTACTTTAACATGTCTGTTGACTTGCTCTCCGTTAGATATGCCACAGCTATTTTGGATCGTTACTGTCGAAGAGCAGGCTAAATGTGAAAATCCAACTCAGTAGAAGTGTTTGAGTTCTTCTTAAAGGACAGGATGTCAGTTCTTTCATTATGAAAGAATTATGGAGCACTTGGTTTATCCTGAAATATGCCACCGTTGCGTGGCCTCTCTGACAGGCCGACAGCAGCCGACAGCAGAGCACCATCCAACCACACCAAAGTTGAGACACGCTGTTCAGCATCACAGGCACAGTGTGCTGTGGTCCCGGGACCAGGCAGCAACATATTTATCCCATGATGAAGTGGTAATTGGTGGGAGAGGCCTCACACCTCCCCTAACCAGAGGACTTTACACTTTACGATAGGCTGTTGTTAACCAACAGTGAAACTGCTGGTCACGCTATTTGTCCACATGCATCCCACAGATGTTCCCACGTAGGTTAGACCCAGTGAACCTCTGTGACACTGCTTTATGTGTCACAATATGGATACAGGGACTGTAATAGGCTATCCCTCAGCTCTAGATGTTGACAGTATGACTACCTTGGGTTTACTCTAATGGCGTCCTAAGGCCCGGTGATGGAGTCCTGCGTTGCAGAAAGGCCCGGTCTAGCTGTGTGAGAGGTTGCCTGGTGATGGCGTCCTGCATTGCAGAAAGGCCCGGTCTAGCTGTGTGAGAGGTTGCCTGGTGATGGCGTCCTGCATTGCAGAAAGGCCCGGTCTAGCTGTGTGAGAGGTTGCCTGGTGATGGCGTCCTGCGTTGCAGAAAGACCCGGTCTAGCTGTGTGAGAGGTTGCCTGGTGATGGCGTCCTGCATTGCAGAAAGACCCGGTCTAGCTGTGTGAGAGGTTGCCTGGTGATGTTGTCCTGCGTTGCAGAAAGACCCGGTCTAGCTGTGTGAGAGGTTGCCTGGTGAGGTAGTGAACCAGGTAGGTCTGTGAATCATCAGCCTCTCTATCGCTGACACAGCGTCTACACACACCATTTCCTCACAACAATCCCCCCTGCTGCTTCGACCATCAGCACCGTCACACTAACCACACTCTTCACACTCCTCACAACATACCACTTTAACTCTGAGTCCGCTGTTTGGGGTTTTCGGCCCTGTGCCACATGTGTGAGGGGAGATATTAAACCCAGCTGTTTCCAAACAACATATAGACAGAGTGGAGATGTTGTTTCAGCTTGATGTCAATGTGTGCTGACATTACAAAAGGGGCATAAGGGATGAAGAATTCAGTATGGAGCGTAGGTCACGACCCTAATGCTAAACAGTTCCCCATTCTCACCATAACTGTCACTCCTCTCCTGAAGGGTGTGGAGGGTACTGGAGTTACCATGTGTACATTTTCATGATTCCTCTCTTTTGTGGTTCCTGATGTTTTCACAAAGATATTTCTGGAAAATCCAGAGAGAACACCATGGAGGTAACTCTATATATGATCAAATATGTGGATTATAAGTACTTGGAAAATCCTACACTGTGCAGTCTCAATTTAGACACACAACACCATCTTTGACACTGGGATCTGTACAAAAGATGGAGCTGGCTGCAGGGTGCTGGAGGGTGCTGTTGTGTTTTAGAGTGTGCTAGAGGGTGCTGGAGGGTACTGGAGGGTGCTGGCGTGTACTACAGGGTACTGGAGGGGATCATGGACAATAGCAGTCAAAGGTGCCAGAGTGTGTAATGGACCCAGAGCCAGATCTGGAGAGACCAACAGTGGTGCTGAGCTGAGACTAATCATAGTTGATGAAGACTGGCAGTGGAGCTGCAACTCAAACACAAATCACCCTCTTTAATTAATCTACTAATTGGAAATCTGGAAAGAGACACGGTTTCTGTTATTGTCCCCACTCTCTCTTTGTGTCTTCATTTTGAAAAGAGGCTAAATTAAAATTAGGCTTTTGTTTTGGCCGGTCTTCCCTGCAGTTGTGTTGCTAATGAAATAATGAGTGTGAATGAAAACAAGTTTAGGATTATTCAGAGTGTGATCAAAAGCGTGCCACAGGAAGTTGAAATACAAGGACCAAATAACAAAATGTATTATTTCATGTATTTATTTAGCTAAGTCAGCAACACCATACTAGCGCATCCAATGTTGGACTATATGAAGATGCATCATCCAATCACATTTGTTCTTCTCTCCATAAATTGTATGTTACCCAAATAGCCAAGATTAGTTGCAGCTACAGTTGAGTAGCCCCATGTGGTAAAGTCACCTCTGAGACCTGAAGTACATACATATATGCTTCAACATTTTCCCACCATTTTAACAGTGCATTTTTTAGAAGGTCAAGCTAAGCATGTTTGTCTAGATCCATGTTATTTTCCTGCTAGCTATGTGTTTTCTAGTCCCATGGCCACACCGCTAATGCTGCTACCAGACCTGCATGGTGTGGATAACATACTAATGCTGTAGGATAACAGTGGAAACAGGACTGAAATAGTCCCACACCACATAAAGGCAGTACTGGACATAATATTAGCACCAGATGTGTAACACCGTGGCAAGCATTTTCCTCTCCTAAAGCCCCTCTCTTTAAATACATGAATGTAACAAAATGTTGTTGATGTCTCGTATGCTATACTGATTTACTGCAACAAAGTATGAAGGATTGCATTAGAGACAGTATGGTGCGTGACCCGTTTTGACACTTTCTATTTTCAAGGGCGGCGTGGTGATTAGATTCTCTTAAAAAATGCACTTGATTTTGTGCGTTTTGTCTCGATGTGTTGAGGCCTAACAAATGGTAATGTAATATCCCTCGACACGTCAATCAGTACTCTTCCTCCATCCAGCCAGTCAGTAGGGTGATTAGATTATGTAGGGTGATTAGATTCTGTGGGGTGATTCTGTAGGGTGATTCAGTAGGGTGATTCTATATGGTGATTATGTAGGGTGATTAGATTCTGTAGGGTGATTAGATTCTGTGGGGTGATTCTGTAGGGTGATTTAGTAGGGTGATTCTATAGGGTGATTATGTAGGGTGATTAGATTCTGTAGGGTGATTCTGTCGGGTGATTTAGTAGGGTGATTCTATAGGGTGATTATGTAAGGTGATTATGTAGGGTGATTAGATTATGTAGGGTGATTAGATTATATAGGGTAATTCAGTAGGGTGATTAGATTCTGTAGGGTGATTAGATTCTGTAGGGTGATTATGTAGGGTGATTCAGTAGGGTGATTAGATTCTGTAGGGTGATTAGATTCTGTAGGGTGATTATGTAGGGTGATTCTGTAGGGGGATTCTGTAGGGTGATTAGATTATATAGGGTAATTCAGTAGGGTGATTAGATTCAGCAGGGTGATTAGATTCAGTAGGGTGTTGCTGTAGGGTAATTAGATTCAGTAGGGTCAGTAGGGTGATTCTGTAGGGTGATTCTGTGGGGTGATTAGATTATATAGGGTAATTCAGTAGGGTGATTAGATTCAGCAGGGTGATTAGATTCAGTAGGGTGATTAGATTCAGTAGGGTGTTGCTGTAGGGTAATTAGATTCAGTAGGGTCAGTAGGGTGATTCTGTAGGGTGATTCTGTAGGGTGATTCTGTGGGGTGATTGTGTGGCAGAGGGGGAGGGCTCTGTGAGGCCTTGACAGGGGGGTGTGGAGAGACCCGCTTTGTCTTTTGTTGCATTTCATGCCTTGGTTGAATTTATGATCAAGCCCCGGCCCCTGGCCCCTGGCCCCCGGCCCCTGGCCCCCAGCCCCCGGCCCTCTGATGACTCATTGCTCACATCATGTGTCAAGTTATATCACTGTTCTTTAGTAAACATAAACTATAGGCTAAGACTTTATGGTCATCAGAGGGCCGGGGTCTGGATCAGAAGTTTTGACTGAATTATAACCATTCCATTTGTGGTGATGATGATATAGACTGGGGTTCAGCCATCGTTGTTTATTGGTATCAGGATAAGAGAAGGAAACAAACAAGCAAGCCTTACGTGTTGGTCCACGGAACAACCTGCTTCTGTATTTATATCTGGGCCAACTGTGTCAGATTTAATATCAGACACTGATTTCACATAGAGCTGGTTCAACCTGAAGATGAATGTCAAGAGTGTCATATAATTTAATCAAAATGTTCCTCTCCGTTATCTCTACTGCCTCTGTGTCTATCTGACACTTTATCCATTGAGAGTGAAAATTGAGATGAGCTTGGCAAAGTAATAATGTGAAACTCAGCGGGTTGTACAAGTGCTGGACAGATGCCCGTGGAATAATGGTAATATTGTCAGGGAAATGTAGGCCGCTATTTAGGGTTCAATAAGACACTAGTGTAACTCTATTCATGCACTCATCCCTAGATGATATGATTTCCATATGGCTTATATGAGCTGCATGCCAGAACACGCCTTTTATCCTGTGGTTGTATTTCATACATGGCATATGGAACCATGACATATGGGGAAATACAGAGTCTATGAATTTCAATGTGTATCGTTTTGGTTTCAGTAGTTGTTGCTTATATCATTGAGTTAGGATGTTGTCCGAAGAATATAGCTAACCGCTTGATAGTTGTATGAATGATAGATATCTCTCTGAATGCCAGTAGGATAGAAAAGTAAATCCCTTTCTGACAATATTATATGTTTAAATTAGTTACAGGGGAAAAGCTTATGAAACTTTATGAATTGTTTTATGGCCTATAATTACCCAGACATTAGTCTGAGGGCCCTCTGGTAGCATATCAAGTGAAAACAAGTCTTGATTTGGTGATGTGACGGAGTTGGACAGAGTGATGGGATCTTATTCGTCAGGGTTTACACAGGGCCTTATAGTCATCAGACATATTTAGAGTTGTGTGAGGATTGTGGTGTAGTCCTAACATGGGACATCCTCTATTCCATGTAGGTGTGGGGAAAGGAGATGTATCGCTACAGAGTCAGAGTTATAAACTGTTACCCTTAAATGCTTTACCATGGCTGGAACTGAGCAAATGGAATGGCATCAAACCATGTGTGTTATGTATTTGATAACATTCCACTATGACACTCCAGTCATTACCATGAGTCTGTCCTCCCCAATTAAGGTGCCACCAACCTCCAGTGGAATCTATGCATTCCATGGGGACAAGAATACATATGGTTTATCTTGCAAAGTGGGGAGACACTGAATTCTCACATTGTAAATCTTTCAGGATCCCTTTTGAATTTCAACTCCCACTAACTCTTTCCCTCAGGTGAAATAGGTATCCTTTCTCACAACCCTTCAGTTTCGTCAAAATCACTCAATCCATCAAATGTAATTTGTACAGCGTTTATTTTTTTAACCAAAATATTAGTCACCCAGTGCTTTACAAAATGTAGTCTTAAAATCACTAAATAGTAAGCCAAGGAGACAGTGCCAAGGACAAGCTCGTAGGAAGAAATTCCGACGGGGAATCCCATCCTCCTCTTGCTGGCCAAGAAGATTAATATTCCTTTTTAGTGAGATAGTGTTGTCTTGAAACACTGATCCCAAACTAACTTGTTTTAGCCAAACATGATGATGACACAAATAATCTTCACAGTCATTTGAAGCACTTGCCCGTCACTCTAGGGAAATCAAAGCAATTCCACGGACAAAATGATTCCTCTTACTTAACTGTGAACCAATGTTCCCTGCCTAAAGTTAGTCCAGTGAGAGAACATGGCTAGCTGTGTAAGTCTGCCGATTTAGCCTGTCTCTTTATGGCCCCTTTGTGGTTGCACCATCTACTCTGCACGTCTGTGGACACGTTGTAGCAGACATCATCAAGGTGTTGGCACAGCCTCTGGTAACTAAGCTACGGTATTAATCGACTCCTACACAGAGAAGAAGATCATTAGAGAAGTTGGCCAGACGCCTGCCATGTTTCCTCTGTCTTCACACAGGCTAATTTCCATCTTCTCTAATCAATGTTGTACAGATTGAGCATGTGAGTTGGTTTATCTGAGGACTGTCATCTGACTGTGAATATTCAGTCTGTGTTCCCCCCCCCCAACAAGCATAGATCTGTGGGAGCGAGAGAAGGTGCAGATGGAGAGAGAGGGAGAAGTCTGGAGAGGGGTGATAGTGTCTGCTGTGCTGTTTGTTCAGCTTGCCTGACTCCAGATCAGATGGTGACTGAGCTGTGACATTAGCAGTCATTGACAAATTAACAAAGTAATTACTTTGAAATCATTATAGAATCGCTACAAGCTAAACAACTTGTCTGTGTGTTTTCGAACTGGAAATCATGAAGGAGAGGTTCCTAGCAAGTACATATTTGAATATGAATCATTAGGCTTTGGTTCACAGGAATGTATGTAGAAATATTAACTGGGTGGTTTGAGCCCTGAATGCTGATTGGCTGACAGCCATGGTATATCAGACATACCATGGGTACGACAAAACATTTATTTTAACTGCTCTAATTACGTTAATAACCGGTTTATAATAACAATAAGGCACCTCAGGGGTTTGTGATATATGGCCAATTTACCATGACTAAGGGCTGTGTCTTGGCACTCCACATTGCGTCGTGCATAAGAACAGCCATTAGCCGTGGTATATCAGCCATATACCGCACCCCCTCGGGCCTTATTGATTAAATAACCACGGCCTGTGTAAACACTATAAGAGCCATATTAAAGAACCCTGGTGTACAAACACCACCAGACCAATTATTTTTTGCATAGACATAGAAAATCGGAACATAGATATTACATTGTATTTGACATTGTGGTATTGTGGCGTATTAGTCGAGTCATGACCAATGGACAAACAAACGACCTCTCTAGAAAATAAATGTTTAGGGAGGGAGGGAGGGGGGAATGAGGGGTTGGCGTTGTACTGTTTCTGTTCTCATATCTGAAAAACTATAAATAAAGTTTAAAAAAATAGACCAACACATTTTAGGAGAGAACTGGGAATGAGAAAGCACGCTTGTGGTTTAGAGTTGGATCGCACAGCCCAGTAATTTGAGTTTGAGGCCATGTCTGACACTCAGGATGATATAAGCACACACACCGAAGTCTCGTCTACTGTGTTGGCCGACTACAGTCTATGGAAAGGCTATGCTCCAGTTAAGACCACAATTCTCCCTTTAAACTCAAGTCAGGAAATAACATTCATTTGTCTGCCTCTCAACTAGAATAATGACCAATTTGTATTCATTCAAAGGTCGAGAGGAGCCAAGGTGTAGTTTATGGACAATTACACGTCTGCACCATTATTTACCCAGCACTGCCCAATCAACATACAATACATGTGGTGATTCTTCATTTCTTTGCACCATAACACAGCCTCTCAGAAGTGGGAGATGTTTGTGATTTATGTGAGTGCCAGCTTCGTGTCGTCACATCACAGACATATGAGGTGATACGTCAGTGGAAGTTTTTCTCTCTTACTGCCTAATTAAAAGCTGTAGAATTCCCAAACACTCCATTGTGGTCTTGACAGCACAGTGACAGCAGCAGCTCCAGGGCATGGAGGTGGTAAGAGGTGGCTGTAGTACACCTATTCTTTAAGCAGTCTTTGGTACACACACACCCTAAAAATGTGTCATTTAGCAGATGCTCTTATCCAGAGCGACTTACAGGAGCAATTAGGGTTAAGTGCCTTGCTCACGGGCACATCGGCAGATTTTTCACCTTTATTTTTTATTTTTATTTTTTTATTTTACCTTTATTTTACTAGGCAAGTCAGTTAAGAACAAATTCTTATTTTCAATGACGGCCTAGGAACAGTGGGTTAACTGCCTTGTTCAGGGGCAGAACGACAGATTTTTACCTTGTCGGCTTGGGGATTAGAATCAGCAACCTTTAGGTTACTGGCCCAACGTTCTTAACCGCTTAGCTACCTACTGTTCATATACAAAAATCAACACCTTCATGGACTTACACATAGATGTTTTAACTCCTTTAACTCTCAGAGAGTTGTATGTGAGTCCGTGTGTGCATGCATGTATGTGTTTGTCTGTCCGTCTGTCCCTTAGTTTGACAGTCAACAAGTAAAGAAACCATATCATGCAGAACTGCTAAATGCGCTTATCGTAGTTGGTCACAACGGGTGCCACAGTCCTGAAATGAGGTCTGAATGACACGCTCCACTGCCCCCTAAACGTTTTTTAATGTAGCAGGAAAAACCATGACTTCACTTTCCCCTTCACGTGGGATCTACTGATTGGTTTGCCGTAAGGAGGTTGGCAGTTTGCAGATAAAAGAAAATACTTGTGAAATCCTGAAAAAAACTGGAACTTTTCAGAGCTGAGATGAGGTGGTGTTGGTCCCATACGTTGTGTGAGAGTGGGAAAGGAAGAGAGGGTCAGTGATTTGTCAGCTGTGGTGGAGTCTACTCTCTGCGACAAGCTGCCCATTTGTCATGGTGCCAAACTCTAACGCTGGCCGGCCGGCCGGGCCGCCAGGACGGGACAAGCTAACCGATTACAAGCTCTCTTTTTACCACGCCCCTCCAATCTCCTCGTCCCTGACGGCGCCCATCTGTTCCTGTTGGAGAAGTATTCTCCATGGAATTCTCTCTCTTTCCTCACTTCTCTCTCTCTCGCACGCGTGTTTAAACTGTGATGGGGAATGTCATGCGGTATCACAGTGATGGACATATGGGGCTTTTGGCAGGTCTGAACGTGCTTGTCTTAGCTTCCAGTCTTGTCAGAGAAAGACCCCTGACACTAGTCGCAGTGGTGTTTCAGTTCTCCATAGACAGAGAAACTCTTGAACTCAAGTGGTTCAAAAACATAACTGCAGTTCGGTTGGCGGGATATTGGCATGATATGGAAATTATAAATATCTTCTTCATCTCACAGATGGTTATTACTGTAGGGCTGTCAAGAACTGTCAAACCTGTAGCACGGAAGACAAAACTGTTATTATGTGCTACTGTCGTATCTGGCACTGGTATTTCAGTTAAGAGGTATTGCATGGCAGTGCAGCCTAATTGTCTATATTGTAAAAATTCATAAAAACTAAAATGAGCCTTTTGGTCTTAATCTAAGGTTAGGTTTCAGCATTAGGGTTAGCAGTGTGGTTAAGGTTAGTGTTAAGGTTAGGGTTTGGTTTAAAATGTTATGACTTTGCGGCTGTGTTACTGTAGCTAGTGACCACTGGAGCTGCCTGTGTTAGTCTTTCTGTGGTTACTGGATGCGCTCTGGGCCAATCTGTCAGCAAAACGAAATTACATATTTTTCTTCCCTGACACTTGTGCTTATATTTAACCACAATTATCAACAAATCATGTGAGAGGAAAGGAGTCAACTCCTTTGCCAACTTGGAAAACAGAGTCTGACTTGTTTATTCAGTTCTCTGTAACCAAAGTCACTTCTGAATGAGATGAAAGGGAACTGAAGTAACAAAGGAAAAGGATTCATCCAGACAAAAAATGACAAGTGTCATCACAATAATGACATCTGATTATTATATACTAATTAATAATGTGCCTGTTTTCAGACCTGGCCATTGAGCAATAAAGCAGTGACAAAATAGGAGTGTTTTGGAAAATATGAATACTATGTTTTTGTAACAAGGCTGTTCTAGGTGGGGATTGAACCCGGGTCTCTTGTGTTCAAAGTCACTAAGTTAACTCCCCAATAAGTGAATCCAAGAGCAGAGGTGGTCAAAAGGCAAGGAGTCGTAGATCTTCAACAAAAGACAATCTTTACTGATAAAAAGTACAACAAAACAAAGGAAGCCTAGCTTCCAAGAAACAGTAAAAATAAAGATAGACACAAGGGTCCAAAGATTTAAACTTGAACAGACTTAGCTTGCAACAGGTAACATAGGCTCAAGACTGAACAATAAAGCATGGCACAAACACACTTAAATAGGGCAAGACACAGGTGTGATACGTCAGGCATAATGAGTGGTAGTGTTCAGCAGGAGTCAGGTGAGAGGCGCCACCTGCCGACCAGGAGGAAAATAGCAGTCCAGTTAAGGGTTCCTTACAGTTTTAATGTGAGCTTTTCTTGTGTGTTTTCCTTTCCACTCGAAATTGAGCTCAGGTGCATCCTGTTTCCATTGATCATCCTTTGAGATGTTTCTACAACTTGATTAGAGTCCACCTGTGGTAAATTCAATTGATTAGACATGATTTGAAAAGGCACACACCTGTCTATAAAAGATCCCACAGTTGACAGTGCATGTCAGAGCAAACACCAAGCCATGACATCAAAGAAATGGTCCGTAGAGCTCGAGAGGATTGGGTCGAGGCACAGATCTGGTGAAGGGTACCAAAAAATGTCTGCACATTGAAGGTCCCCAAGAACACAGTGGTCTCCATCATTCTTAAATGGAAGACATTTGGAAGCACCAAGACTCTTCCGGCCAAACTGCTCAGGGCCTTGGTCAGGGAGGTGACCAAGAACCCAATGGCCACTCCAGAGTTCCTCTGTGGAGATGGGAGAACCTTCCAGAAGGACAACCATCTCTGCAGCACTCCACCAATCAGGCCTTTATGGTAGAGTGGCCAGACAGAAGCCACTCCTCAGCAACAGGCACATGACAGCCCTCTTAGAGTTGCCAAAAGGCACCTAAAGGAGTCTGACCATGAGAAACAATATTCTCTGCTCTGATGAATCCAAGATTGAACTCTTTGGCCTGAATGCCAAGCGTCACGTCTGGAGGATACCTGGCACCATCCCTACGGTGAAGCATGGTGGTGGCAGCATCACACTGTGTGGGTTGTTTTTCAGCGACAGGGACTGGGAGACTAGTCAGGATAGAGGGAAAGATGAACAGAGCAAATTACAGAGAGATCCTTGATGAAAACCTGCTCCAGAGCGCTCAGGACCTCTGACTGGGACAAAGTTTTACCTTCCAACAGGGCAACGACCCTAAGCACACAGCCAAGACAACGCAGGACAAGTCTCTGAATGTCCAAGAGAGGCCCAGCCAGAGCCCGCACTTAAACCTGATCAAACATCTCTGGAGACAGAGATTGAGAGGATCTGCAGAGAAGAATGGGAGAATCTCCCCAAATACAGGTGTGCCAAGATTGTAGCGTCATACCCAAGAAGACTTGAGGCTGTAATCGCTGCCAAAGGTGCTTCAACAATGTACTGAGTAAAGGGCCTGAATACTTATGTAAATATGATATTTCAGATGTTTATTTTTTATAAATTGGCAAACAAAAACAGTTTTTGCTTTGTCATTATAAGGTATTTTTGTGTAGATTGATCAGCGAAAACTATTGAATCAATTTTAGAATAAGGCTGTAATGTGGTAAAAGTCAAGGGGTCCAAATACCTTCTGAATGCACTGTATATACAAACATATGTGGACACCCCTTTAAATTAGTGGATTCTATTTCAGCCACACCCACTGCCTACAGGTGTACACAATTGATCACACAGCCATGCAAGCTCCATAGACAAACATTGGCTGTAGAATGGCCTTACTGAAGAGCTCAGTGACTTTCAACGTGGCACTGTCATAGGATGCCACCTTTCCAACAAGTCAATTTGTACAATATCTGCCCTGCTAGAGCTTCCCCTGTAGAAACGGCTCAGCCGGAAGTGGTAGGCCACACAAGCTCACAGAACGGGACCGCAGAGTGCTAAAGTGTATAGAGCGTAGCGTGTAAAATCGTTTGTCCTTGGTTGCAACACTCACTACCGAGTTCCAAACTACCTCTGGAAGCAACATCTGCACAAGAACTGTTCGTCAGGAGCTTCATGAAATGGGTTTCCCTGGCCGAGCAGACGCACACAAGCCTAAGATCACCATGCACAACCTTTATTTAACTTGGAAAGTCAGTTAAGAACAAATTCTTATGTACAATGACGAATGAGATGTTCGACGATCAGGTGTCCACATGCTTTTGTAACGATCTATGCACCCCCCCCCCCCCCAACACACCCCCACACACACTTTTTGTTACTCTTGCGTAGAGAATATATTGGTGTCTCAGTGTTTATCTCAAATTACTTGATGACTTTGGGAAAAAGGTCAAAGTTAAGTTCCCATCCACATAAAAACTAGCTTGATGCTGGCTTGATCATATTTGTCTCAGAATGAACCCATCTAAAGTGTGATTACATTTTGTCTGCCATCTCTGTAGGGATAGAGAGAAAGTGTAGAAGAAGAGGAGATTAATGTTAGGGATGGTCTGGGGGAGTCCAAGTAAATAGCACATCCATCAGCCTTGGACCAGACTACACTGCTATCTATTCACTCAGCACCTGGAAACTAGCTCTGCAAATGCACTATAGACAATATACACCCATGGTATGCACTGTAGATATACACACATTGTGCATTTCTAGGACTAAAGACAGGTACATTGTTACAAATGCTGCTTTCGTGTCCCAATCTAATATGTCCCAATTTGAGTTTTGCATTAGCCATACTGTTTACCAGTTGCTATCCACTCAACAGTGACTGCCTCTCAGCCAACCATTTGATCCCTCTTGTGCGTTCTTTCTTATTGACCGTTTCCATAGATACCAGGGACACGAAAAGGCTTCCCTAGCGACCCCTGCAGAAGCCTCATTGTGGTAATTAATGGCGTTCACACTGTGTGGTTTTGTGGTGGGCCAGAGACGCTCTCATATGCGTAATCCTGCTCTGGGTTTACATGGTTAGGGCTGGTGGGAGCCCCACCCTCCTCCACAGGCCATACACTAGGATCCACAGAGGACAGACAGGGGCTACAGTGGTCTCAGTCCCTTAAACCACCCGTGGGTGATCATTGTCTCTGCTAGGCCTTGACCCTGGGCCGACCCCTTTCAGTTATTCTCATAGTGAAATGACACACCCCCTTTACTCAGGAATTCTTCATTTCTAGTCTGGGCTTTGAAAGGTCTGAGTGGGTATGGTGTTGGGGTTGATACATTGGAGTACATTATGTGTGTTTATGATTAGTGTAAAATGGAACATAGGTAGTCTAATGGCTGTCGTTTGAGCTACTATCTTTCATTTGCACATTTGTCTATCAAGACAGGCTAACCCTCCCTCCCTCCCTCCCTCCCTCCCTCCCTCCCTCCCTCCCTCTCTCTATCCCTCCATCTCTCTCTCTATCCCTCCATCCCTCTCTCTATCCCTCCATCCCTCTCTCACTCTCTCCCTCTCTCTCTCATCGAGCGGTGTGTGCTCTTCGTGTGTGTGTTTTCCTATCTCCAGGCTTGATTAAAAGCCCATTAGCGATGCATGGCCCTGGGTAAAACACAGAAAGTGTAATCAAAATGGAAATGAGAGAGACCGTGCGGAGAGGAGGGGTGTGGAGAGAGATGAAGCGAGCAGCGACTGTCTTCACCACAAAAGACACTTTTCCACATTTCCTCTTTTACGCCTATTTTTTTTGTAATAAGGCAGGCATGATTAAACTGAGACCCAGTATAATGAGAATAAATCATGTCCAGAAACATTCAGTTGACAGCTGTGATTGGGCTTTTCACAAAGCAAATAGACAGAGAGGAAGAAAGAAATGAAAGAGAAAATAAGTGTGTTTGGTTTTCAGTTAGCAGTTGCCAGCTATAAAAATCCCCATCCAACATCTTTAGTTTGCTGTATGTAAATCAATGCTTGTCAACCTACCTACACTTTAAGCAGAACAATATATGTCACAAAACAAATGTTGACAGTGTTGTTGCTAATGACAGCCTGAATCATCACTTCCTGTCAAACAGCGCGAAGGAACTCATCAAACTGCAAACAAGCCTGCAGTTAACAAGCCCAGGGCCTGAAGTCACTCCACATACACACTCATCATTTAAACACCATCCGTCACCTCCACTGTCTGGGCCAAACTACTGCTGCCAATATACGACAAGATAACAATGACGCAGTAGCCAGCTCCTCCATTCATATCAACCACCAGCTCCTCCATTCACATCAACCACCAGCTCCTCCATTCACATCAACCACCAGCTCCTCCATTCACATCAACTACCAGCTCCTCCATTCACATCAACTACCAGCTCCTCCATTCACATCAACTACCAGCTCCTCCATTCACATCAACTACCAGCTCCTCCATTCACATCAACTACCAGCTCCTCCATTCACATCAACTACCAGCTCCTCCATTCACATCAACTACCAGCTCCTCCATTCACATCAACTACCAGCTCCTCCATTCACATCAACTACCAGCTCCTCCATTCACATCAACTACCAGCTCCTCCATTCACATCAACTACCAGCTCCTCCATTCACATCAACTACCAGCTCCTCCATTCACATCAACTACCAGCTCCTCCATTCACATCAACTACCAGCTCCTCCATTCACATCAACTACCAGCTCCTCCATTCACATCAACTACCAGCTCCTTCTCGTTTGTCAGGCTAAGCAATGAGAAGCAATGAGAAGCACAAGGGCAATAACAAAGGCATCAGGCTGACTGGGCTGCAATGTTTCACTGTGCATGATGTGCTCTACAGCTGATTATTGCTGTTTGTTGGGGAAAGGAATTGTAAGCAGCAAGTAAGTTTCTTAAGCTCTATTTAGTTGTTCATAGTTGCAGAGAAACATGGTATAATTTAGAGCAGTATGATTGAGTGCTGGGCACTGGGTTGAAGAGGGGTGGCAGGTAGCCGAGTTGTTAGAGTGTTGGGCCCGTAACTGAAAGGTTGCTGGATTGAATCCCGAGCTGACAAGGTAAAAATCTGTCGTTCTGCCCCTGAACAAGGCAGTTAACCCACTGCTCCTAGGCTGTGATTGTAAATACGATCTAGTTAAATAATAATAAAAAAGAGATCCTTATGGCCAAGTCCATGCAGAGTGGAACCTGACCCAGAAAACAGACTGTGGTATTTTGGTGTTAGACTGTGAAGATGACGGCTAGGGGCACGAGAGGCCGGGGAACGAGAGGCTGGGGGGACTAAGGCTGGGGCATGAGGGCTGGGCCGGGGGTGGCCAGGGAGGAGCAGGCTTGTCTTTGTATCTGTTTGAGAGTAATCAGTTATCAGCACATGGGCCCTAGTAATTAGCCAACAGGGGAGATGAGACAAGGTGCAGCTCTGTGACTGGAGGGGTTGGAGGTGGAGCAGTGAGCGGTCCAAAGGACTCCTGTGTTTTTGTCCAAGAGCCCCAGGGCAGCTGGGTACACCACCTGTTAATTAACTCTGAAGTGGCCTTTAATTGGAGCCCTGGCTTTGGACCACCCATAGAACGACTGAGAGAGGAGGCCACAATAGAGATAGCAGAACGAGACTGAAAGCACAGGGAAAATATGAGAGTCGTGAACCTCTTAAATGGAAAGACCTCCCCTGTTTTAAACAAGTCAATGTGTCTGGATTACAGTGCTCTATAAGTGGTGGAGTCATCATTCTCTGCTGCTGTATGGGGCTGTAATGAACACTGAAAACAATATGTTCTCTTACATATTACTCTGGAAAATATCATTATATAACCCTTTACTGGTGTTATGTTGATTTGATTAATGCTATTTAGAACAAAATGTTTTGTTTTAATTAGGTTATAAATGCCAGCCATGTATTTTGCTACATTAGCTGTCATTTTCCAGATGAATTAAGATTTGCCAGAGGCAGGGTGTAATTAATCTGCTTTAGAAGTGTTGATGACAACGCAACAACAATGTCAGAGATCAGGTTTATCCTGGAACTGGTGTCATAATACAGTGTTTCCCAACCCTGGTTCTCGAGTACCTCCAACAGTACACAGTTTCTTTGTAGCCCTTGACAAACACACCTCATTTAACTCATTGAGGGCTTGATGATTAGTTGACAAGTTGAATCAGGTGTGATTGTCCAGGGTTACAATACAAATGTGTACTCTTGGGGGTACTGGAGGACCAGGGTTGGGAAACACTATCATAATGTGAGTCAAAACCTAAATCAGACAGACAGACAAAGAAACCCATTCTGTTTTCCTAGATGTCAGTGTTTCATTCTGTGTTCCATTCTGTGTTGAGCCTGCTTCATACCTTTGTCTGTGTCTATATGTGCATGGTTGTGTTTTGTCTCCCCTCCTCTCACCAGTAGTGTTGTCAGTCTGAGCAGAGCAGAGACACCTGCTTGTGTTAACAGTAACACAGCACAGAAGAGTCTGATAATAGGATTGTCCCAGCATGGGGTCCTTAAAACGGTCACTGTTGTGCTCTAACTACAGCTCTACAGGATAAGTAGGGAGCAGGGTCACTCCATTTCATCTATCTAGTATGTTGTTTTGTTGTCGCCAATTTGTCAAAACTGTTTTTTAGCTCTGTCAGACTGTGCCGTATATATTGTGTTATTCAAAATGTTTCTTATTGCTGTCAGACTTCTATAGAAATAACAACGACAAAGGGCATACGGGTCGTACTGCTACACAGTCTAGTGAGCCAAAGTGCTCTCCAATGATCTATTCACTCACCCCGTCTGCTATTTATCCCCACTGATGCCAGATCCCATTGAGGAAACAGACACTTCCGACAGACTGCCTTTCAGTCAGCTGGACAGTTTAGACCTCCTTTCATTAACCCCCCCTCACCTCCCCCCAGCTCAAATTAACCCCCCTGTCACTGGCCCACAATGAGAGTGGGCATGGCCCAGGCTGATTTATCCCACGCCTACCCATCATGAGGGCACAGTGGCCCCGAACGGCCCCCATCTCCCCCCATTAGCCATACGCCCAGCCCTCTTGGTCTCCCTCCCTCACCCCCTCCCTTCTCTCCTCCCCCCTCTGTCCCGCCCTCACACAGCCTGTCACAGAGCTCAAACCTGTCACCCTGTCTGTTGAAGAGACAGTCAGCCACAATACAGATGTGATGGTAGAGGGACCACAATCAGAAGGACTGATTAGCAATTAAAAAGAAGTGTTAGCATCATTATGTGTGTGTGAGTGTGTAGGTGTGTGTGTGTGTGTGTGTGTGTGTGTGTGAGAGTGTGTAAGTGTGTGTATGGTGGGGTCCTAAATCAGGGGAGGAGTGCCCTAACCCTTCCTACTCTGCCCTGCCCATATGGTCCCACAGGAGTGCAGCCTGTCATGGCTTTTGGGAGTATAGAGGGACTCCCATTCTGCACACACACACCACAAACACCACACCACAATGCAGCATGGGGACACACCAACAGAGATCCTAGGAGATAGACAGACAAACCTTCAGTCTCATAGCTCTCTCCCATTGACAGCATCCCTTGACGGATCTATAAAAGACAGCTGATTGATACACTGTGTCACTACTGTCCAGGATTATAAGTGTCTCAGTCAGAGTCTCATTGGAGTCTTATTTTGAAGACTGTTGGATCTTGGATACAGCCAGGGATGTGGGTGGGTCTCTCCCACAGAGGCTATAGGGTGGGTGGGCAGTGGCACCCTCTGAGCCTGGCACTGCTGAGTGTGTGGTGCTTCCTGTGCCAGATGGGCATAGGGTCATGGGCAATGGCCATGTCAGGTGATGAGAGTGTGCCAGGGGTCTCAATCCCTGTGGTGTTATTTCCGACAGACACGGGCGCGGCCACTCAGGACGGGGCCAGTGAAGGGGCCACGCCGGCCCCCACCTCAGAACACGAGGATGACAACTCCCTGGGCTACACAGGTACTGCTGCTGCTTCCTGTTACCATGGTCAACTCTACCAACTGTGTGTGTGTGTGTGTGTGTGTGTGTGTGTGTGTGTGTGTGTGTGTGTGTGTGTGTGTGTGTGTGTGTGTGTGTGTGTGTGTGTGTGTGTGTGTGTGTGTGTGTGTGTGTGTGTGTGTGTGTGTGTGTGTGTGTGACAAGGATAGGTTGGAGCTTTACGAAAGTGAGTTCAGGAAGGGAATTTAAATTAGTTCATGAATAATGTTAAATTCGGGATTCATTAAATGCTTTTTAAATCATCTCTTGAATATACTGAGTTAAATGTTTCCAATTTCTCATGTCCAGTCCTCTCTCTCCCTCTCTTATTGCAACACATACTTTTCTGTCAAAGGCTCTCTTGTCTAAACTTTTCTCTCTATCTTATCCATCCATCTGTAAGTATTTATGCTGCTCAAAGTTGTCTTTGTGAAACGTTAGTCATTCATAATGTGAGGTTGGAGGAATTGATTACACTGGGTGAGGCACAATGGTGATTAGTGGAAGGACGTGGGTTTGAAAGTTTTAATCATTATGTTATTTTCTGCATAGCAACTGTCATATTCATTCTCAACTTGGAGTGAATAAATGGTAGATGATATTATGTTCTGTCACACCTGGTATATAAACCTCTTCTTCTCTGTAGTAATCAGAGGGATTACAATATGGATTTTCTGGGATCATTTCAGTGCAGACATCCACTCTAGGGATTAAGAATTCCCAGTTAGCTGTAGACCATGTTAATACAATACATATTTATTTTGTATTTTCTACCTATATTTAAACAGGCAAGTCAGTTAAGAACAAATTCTTATTTACAATGACAGCCTACCTATAGGGTCAGCCCCTGGAGAAAATTATGGTTAAGTGCCTTGCTAAAGGACACATCAACAGGTTTTTCACCTTGTCAGCTTGGGTATTCGAACCAGCGACCTTTCGGTTACTGGCACAATGCTACCTGCCGCTCATATAAAACTGAATAAGGCAAACTACCTATGTCTCCCTCTGAGCTCCATCACTACCTAAGGGAAACGTAATAAAACATGTTGATCATGTTGTGAATACTTCACCAAAGACTACAGAATAAGTTTCCATTTGTGAGTACAGAAAGAGGAGAAGTGTGGGAGAACGAGGTGCAGTGTGCTGACTGGTGTTTCAGTTGACAGACAGTGTCTCCCAGGGCCAGAGGGTTCTGTGGGGAGATATGCTGACTGCCAGTGCTGACTGCCAGTGTCACAGATATAATCTAAAACTGATACAGATTGGTATATTTGTATCACTTCATCGTTTCTGTACCTTGACATACAGTACATGGGCTAGCTAAAATCCACAATTTCTGTATTGTTGCGTCACTATTAGATTGTAACTGAATACAAATCAGAGCTATATACAGTATTGTCCTTTAAAACATCCTGTTTTTCCTGTATTGGTATGGTTTATGTGAAGATTTAATCTGGAAAAATCATATAATTTCTGCCTCGCTGCATATGGGTTCATGACCAGGGTGGGGGCATTTAAACCTGTTTGAGTGGCCCCCTCAATAATCTGCTATAACGACAGTTCCAGGAGTTCATCTTTAATCCGGCCATTTATTCCCATCTGTGCATGGAATGAAGGAAATCGATCTGGCCCAGCCAGGGAATTGGAAATGAAGCTATTAGGTCACCTAATACTTCAGTCTGCTGCTGATAGGACAGAGTGGGCTGCAGCCAAGGACTCCATTTACACACAGCCTACCTGGGTGGGACTGCAGATTAGTTTGACAGCTGTCACTTTTAGCATCAGTTAAAATGAAGTTCACCTTGTGAAGGCCACACGGTAAAGTATAGGATCCTATGTGGTTCACTGATTTTATTTTTGGCATTGAATCACCTCGAGATCATTATGTCCTTGATGGATAAAGGACATAATCCTTCACTCATGCTGCCAAACATGCCCTTGTAAAACTGACTATCCTACCGATCCTTGATTTCGGCGATGTCATTTACAAACTAGCCTCCAACACTCTACTTAGCAAATTGGATGTAGTCTATCACAGTGCCATCCGTTTTGTTACCAAAGCCCCATACACTACCCACCACTGCGACCTGTATGCTCTCGTTGGCTGGCCTTCATTATATATTCGTCGCCAAATCCACTGGCTCCAGGTCATCTATAAGTCATTACTAGGTAAATCCCCGCCCTATCTCAGCTCACTGGTCACTATAGCAACACCCACCCGTAGCATGCGCTCCAGCAGGTATATCTCACTGGTCACCCCCAAAGCCAACACCTCCTTTGGCCGCCATTCCTTCCAGTTCGCTGCTGCCAATGACTGGAACGAATTGCAAAAATCACTGAAGCTAGAGGTTCCTATCTCCCTCACTAACTT
Organism: Thymallus thymallus; assembly: GCA_023634145.1. NCBI lineage: Eukaryota > Metazoa > Chordata > Actinopteri > Salmoniformes > Salmonidae > Thymallus > Thymallus thymallus. The sequence goes on from CM042378.1 coordinate 28,601,260, forward strand.
TAAGCGTCAGCTGTCAAAGCTGCTTATCGATCACTGCACCTGTATATAGCCCTTCTGTAAATAGCCCACACTACTACCTCATCCCCATATTTATTTTTGTTATTTTTCACAAATCTTGCACTCCAGTATCTCTATTTGCACATCATAATTTGCACATCCTTCATTCCTGTGTTAATGATGATAATCTGTAATTTGTCTCACCACTATGGTCTATTTATTGTCCTACCTCTTAACCTTACTGCATTTTGCACTACATTTTGCACTCTGTATATAGACTTTCCATTGTGTTTTTGACCATGTTTGTTTACTGTGTAACTCTGTGTTGTTTTTGTCGCACTGCTTTGCTTTGTCTTGGCCAGGTCGCAGTTGCAAATGAGAACTTGTTCTCAACTGACCTACCTGGTTAAATAAAGGTGAAATAAAATAAAATAAAATAAAAAAATAAACAAGTCCATTGATTAAGAGGTAACTCTCACCATGTGGCTGAGGTAAGTGGCTGACAGAGGACATTGAGCTGAATGAGAGCAGGGTGATTTCTGTCCCCAGGGTCCCTTACATTACTGTGTACCCTCAGGGGGAGGACGCATTTCACTGTGACACCACTCCAATTGTGGGGAGGTGCGCGTTCGGGCTGTGCGTCCCCCGCAGAAGGTGGTCTCAGAGCCATGCTCTATTCTTTAGGGTTACTGCATATAAATGACACTTTACTCATAGCTACACTACCTCCAAAATACTTGTTATTACTCTCAGCAGCCAGCCAGCCAGCTCTCACAAATTGCTTCCTGAAATCAAAGTGGATTGCAAATGTATGTCCATAATAAATGGGAGCGACCGGTTTCAAAGCAGGTATAAAGTTGCATGCTAAACACCCAGCAGCACTTACAGCATGTTAGCTCCCACACTGCACCGTAGTTGGCAGTGACAGACATCCAGAGAGAGAAAGGAGAGGAGACAGGTGTAACATGAAAGACTGAGCATAACTTTAGAGCAGTCCATCTCAGGTTATCTCCCCCTCACTGTGGAGAGCTACCACTGCGTCTGTCACACATCACAAAGGATGGCAGAGATCACAGCGCAGCCTGACAATCTATTTGTCAGTTTATGGAAATAAAGACGCAGAGGAAAGTGAGGAAATTGAAGGTCGCCACACTGCCACAGTTGATTGGCTGTAGAACAGAATGGGTCTAGACAGCCGCAATATTTCATATTCTGTCCATGCGTGTGCCTCTCAAAGTCTAGTGTCGGACATTTACTGTAATGACCGATGGGCTGATAGGAAATAGAGTGCTGATGGTCTGAATGAGACACAGTAGCTGCTTTTCTGACTGAATAGATGTAGACTAAAAATGCCAGGCTAGGCAAGCCTTCTCCATTACTGTACTTCTCCATCCTAACCTTTCTGTATCTAATAGTTTTATTGCAAGTAAAGGTACAGTGGCCTATTTTGAGGTCTGTGTTCGTGGGCTGTGTTGTAATTCATGGCCCATGGTGGGTGGCTGGGTGGCTGGTTGGCTGGGTGGCTGGGTGGGTGGTTGGGTGGCTGGGTGGGTGGGTGGCTGGGTGGCTGGCTGGCTGGCTGGCTGGGTGACTGGGTGGTTGAGTGGCTGGGTGGCTGAGTGGCTGGGTGGTTGGGTGGCTGGGTGGGTGGCTAGGTGGCTAGGTGGCTAGGTGGCTAGGTGGGTGGCTGGGTGGGTGGGTGGGTGGCTAGGTGGCTAGGTGGGTGGCTGGGTGGGTGGCTGGCTGGCTGGGTGATTGGGTAGCTGGGTGGTTGTGTGGCTGGCTGGCTGGATGGCTGGGTGGTTGGTTGGTTGAGTGGCTGGGTGTTTGGCTGGGTGGCTAGGTGGGTGGCTAGGTGGGTGGCTGGTTGGTTGGGTGGCTGGGTGGTTGGGTAGCTGGGCGGCTGGGTGGCTGGGTGGTTGGGTATTTGAGTGGCTGGGTGGTTGGGTGGCTGAGTGGCTAGGTGGTTGGGTGGCTGGCTGGCTGGCTGCATGGGCCTAGCTTACAGCTTTACCATGAGAAAGATGGAGAGCTATATTCTCCATCCGTCCTCCTCATTGATCCTCACAGATTAATTTACCGTTGTCCCAGGAAATAGCTCTATTAGCCATTTAGCCAAGGTAGAGCCTAATGCCGTCAAGAGGGGCTGGAGTTGAAAAGATTGGGTAAAAGAAAGAGAGAGAAATGGGGTTTGAAAAGAGAGAGAATGGGGTTAGATTATTAAAATGCAAATATCAAATCAAGTCAAAGTATTGGTCGCGTACATAGTCTTAGCAGATGTTATACTAGGTGTAGCAATATGCTTGTGTTACTAGCAGATGTTATACTAAGTGTAGCAATATACTTGTGTTACTAGCTCCTAACAGGTACACAAATATTTATCAAAACTAGAAACAAGAAAATCCCTGTTTGAGGTTTGGGGTTAGAGGATTTACATTGGTTTCATGGCTGATGTTATGATTGTCAGGAAGGAAAGGTCTGAAGTGGGTCTGATTTTACTAAGTGCTAATAACTAGCTCCACCTCCTGCCCTTCCCAACACCCCTCTCATATCCAAACAGAGAGACTCCTGGGTAATCACAGTGTTTTTCTGCATACTATGTCAATAGGCTACGCTCTGCACCAGCTGTGGGGAGAGAGGGAGGGAGGATGGAGGGAGGAGGTATGAGCAGGAGGGAGTTTAATGCCTCCCTTTGTATTGGGTCTGGATGTCCATATGTTGTCTTCATGACTGTCGGGCAGGTGCATTTTTAATTACCCAAGTTGAAGGGGACAGCTTGTAATATTAAGTGAAGTAATCCGGTGATGAGGAATAGGAACTCTTTGTCCATTTTATTCTTAGTGAATTACTGTCACTGCTGATTTCATTGGCTAGGTTGTTGCCAGGGGTGACACGTTTGTTCCCCGCCCCGTGTGGCCTTGTCTTCTCCTCTACCCAGATCTCCACCCTGATACAATGGAGAGAATTGTGGGATGGGAGAGGATATAACCTGTAGCCTCATCCGTAGCCTGAAGGTGTGCTGGTTGTATATTAGTATATTATATTACATTATATTATAAACAGCGTAGTTTGAGGCCTGAATGCTGATTGGCTGACAGCCGTGGTATACCAGACGGTACATTTATTTTTACTGCTCTAATTACATTGGTAACCAGTTTATAATAGCAGTAAGGCACCTCGGGGGTTTGTGGTGTTTGTCCAATATACCACGGCTAAGGGCTGTATCTAGGCACTACGTGTTGCGTCGTACTAAGAACAGCCCTTAGCCGTTGCATATTGGACATATACCACACCCCCTCGGGCCTTATTGCTTAATTCAAGTAGTGTTTTATAGTAAAACAAAGTGTAGTATATCATAGTATAGTATAGTCAAGTGTATTATAGTATATTATATTATAGTATATTATAGTATAGTAAAATATATTATAGTAAAGTAAATTGTATTATACCATAGTATAGTAATGCACAGTGTAGCATAGTATATGATAGTATATTAAAGTATATTATACTTTATTATATTATAGTATATTATAGTATAGTAAAGCATATTATATTACAGTATTGTATAGTATATTACAGTATATTATATTATAGGGATTGGTGTGGTGAGGCAGATGAAAAAATCTAAAAACAGAATAGATGCCATTTTTTCAAATGGTGAAGTATTATTTCAGTTGACTGCCTTCAATTCGAATTGACCCCAGCCCTTGTACCAGTAACTTGTCTGAAGTCCCAGATGTCAGAGCACATGTCTGCTTAGCCTCCTGGTAAATGATGCCTGTTTATGAGTCCACAGACACCCTGCAGCTCTCCTCTTCCTTAAAGCTAGTTTAGTGATGAGTCCCATAACTGCCAGCTTTATGATTAGGACAACTGTTACTCATTTTAATGGATACTGTATGTATGACGCTGCACAGTCATGTCACACGAGTCTTTGTGCTATGTCTGTGGCTCTCTGTCTGTGTGCTGTTGGTGTGTAGGAGTGCTGGGAGAGGGGTGTCAGTGGTTGCTGGCTGGGGTTCAGCAGATCTCTGTGTGAGAGAGAAGGGGGGAGTTAAAATCACGAGATGGAGTCTGTAAATCTGAGCAGTACCGGTTCTCAGGACATTGGCACGTGGTGTGAGGTCAGCAACGCCAGATCTCCCATCGATCATATTTATTACGTTCATCACAGCGGTTTGTTTTGGCAGCTGATCGCTACAGGGAGAGAGAGAGAAGAGGCGTTTTATTTGAGAAATGGAGGGGATGCTTTTAGCATGAAGCACTGTGTTTGTGTTGTTCTCTGCTCTGGGTCCATAGAGAGAGATCAGTCACTGTGGTTGGTCCCAGCCTCCCCCAAACCATTCCCACAACCACTGAACAATGATATTATAAGTATGCAATTGGAATCTTTCAAGGAGCAATGTAGAATCACTTGTAAAATCACAAAAAGAAAATGGCCATTTTCATTTCCCTTACTGTGGTAGTATAAGTTATTGATCTCAGTTTTTTTATTTTTATAATGGAAGAGACTTATATATTTTTTTTATGAAGCAATGAGAAACAAATACCATGAGGAAACAAAGTGAGTGGTTTGAATACTTGCTTTAGCTCTCAAAAGATCAAGGTACACATTTGAGTTCCTTGGAAATTTGGAGGATAATGTGTGCCTATCCATTCATTCTTTTTGACTTGGCGTAGCTGAAGGGGATTAATCAACAGGAAGGTACGCACTGGTGCCAATTCAATGTCTATTTCAACATAACATAAGATAATTTTATTGAAATTACGTGGAAACAACGTTGATTCAAGTGGGAAACGTGTGTGCCCAGTGGGCAATATTAGGTCTGTCCCCCTAGTGGACACACTGAGAACATGTCTTTAGCCAACTGACCTTGACAACCAATGGCTATGCTGCAGCACTCACAACATTTTAGCATCTCTTATCAAGGCTAGTTGCTTCAAAACAGACACTGCATTTAAAAATGCATACTGCATAGCTTTGTTTTTACCCACACAGAACAGATGCCAAATGGCAATCATGACATCCCTTAAAGGTAGAGCATGAGTCAGCAATAGCAGTGGAATAACCTCATTGGGCGATAGCATTGTTTGCACACACACACAAACACACACACACACTCCGCGCCCTCACCCCAGGGTGTACACTACCCTGACAACCTCATCATGAAGCTGTGGAGTTTCACCTGCGTAATGATGCCTCCCCCTTCTCTTCCTCCTCCCTCGATTCCTTTCCCACAGCATGGGCACTTCTCTCCCTTTCTCTCTCTCTCTCATTCCTCCTCCTCCTCCTCCTCCTCCTCCTCCTCCTCCTCCCCCTCTTCCCCTCATTCTCCTCCTCCTCCTCCCCCTCTTCCTCATCACACGGCCATGTCACTCACACACTCTCTCTCTCTCTCTCTCTCTCTCTTTCTCTCTCTCTTCCTTTCAGTCTGCTGGCAGGATTCTCAGCTCTTTCGTGGCTGATTTAAGACGTCAACGTTTCCTAAATTGTCTTAAACTTTTTCTGACAATCTGGTAAAATGAATAACAATGCTAAGCTTTATCACAGGCTTCTGAAGCTAATCTATTCTTTAGCCCAATGTGCTGTAAAATACGTCTTTATAGTGAGATTATAAAATAATGATTTGCTGGCAGACATTAAAAAACTTTTTGCTTGACAAAAAAATCCAGTAATTTGGTGTTCAACCTGCTTCTTTGTGTCAGCATATTTAGTAATTACAAATTCCTTGACTGTTACAAAGTACTGAAAAGAACGGAACACCGGTAATTGATGAAGCAACAATGTAACTAAGAGGTAAATGAACAACGTTGTGACATCATTCACCTTGAGGACACTGGGTTTGTTTTACTTATAGAGCTTCACTGCTGGTCAGGGTCTTGTCCAGCATCTTGCCATGCTCTGTTTGGCTGAGGAGGCCATTGTGATGAGGGTCCAATAGAGGTGAAGACAAAAGCATCCTTGGCTCAGTTACTGCTCTCCCTCTCTCTCTGTCATTAAAACCTCTCCAGCCACTAAACCAATTAAGCCAATTAAGCATGAACATACAATGCTACTTGTTTCTGCCACCATGCATCTCTATGAGGGAGAGAGAGAGGAGAGAGAGAGGGGTCAGGAGCAGGTCGCCGGTCACTAAGCAAGCTGTGACATGACAATGAGAGGAGAGAGAGTCCCAGGGAGGGTCAGAGACACTTTGTTTCTTGTCAGCCTGTTCGGCCAGTGCAGCCGTGCATGTCAATACACACATTGGCTACCGTAGACTAGAGTACAATCACAGTGGAGATGTGAAGCATATCAATCTGTAATGTAGAACACCTTTATTCAATACCCAGCAGTGTCTCTTAGTATTCATAACTCACACCGAGCTATGCACAATTGTATTCCTGATGCGTGAAACTAAATCTCTATTTAGTGGGAAACAAAAGTATTATAAATGAACAAATACAGACGATAAACGAATGACAGGGCCTGTAGTCTGGCCACAATAACATCTTACGTCAAAATAAAATAGAAGGAAATGTACAGGAGACTGACTGTGTTTTGTTGTTTTGCCAGGACCTTCCATGATAGCAGGCTTATTTGAATCATTCTCCACAGGCCATGTTGGTGCTGACGCTAAATAGAAGCTAATGTGAGACCCAAAAGCTCCCCCTCTCTCACTCTCTCCCCCTCTCTCTATCCTCTTCCTCTCTCCCCCTCTCTACCTCCCTCTCTCTATTGTCTCTCTCTCTTTCTCTCACTCTCTCTATCTTCTCCCTCTCTCCCCCTCTCTCTCTCCCTCCCTCCCTCCCTCCCTCCCTCCCTCCCTCCCTCCCTCCCTCCCTCCCTCTCTCTATCCTCTCCGTCTCTCCCCCTCTCTCTATCCTCTTCCTCTCTCCCCCTCTCCCTATTGTCTCTCTCTCTCTCCCTCTCTCCCCCTCTCTCTCTCTCCCTCTCTCCCCCCTCTCGCTCTCTCTCTCTCTCTCTCTCTCTCTCTCTCTCTCTCTCTCTCTCTCTCTCTCTCTCTCTCTCTCCTCTCCCTCTCTCTCTCCCTCCCTCCCTCTCTATCCTCTTCCTCTCTCCCTCCCTCTCTCTCCCCCCTCTCTCTATCCTTTCCCTCTCTGCCCCCCCCCCCCCTCTCTCTCTCTCTATCATCAATCTCTCTATCATCTCTCTCTCCCTCTCTCCCTCTCTATCATCTCTCTCTCCCCCTCTCTGCCCCCCTCTCTCCCACTCTCCCTATCCTCTCCCTCTCTCCCCCCTTCTCCCTCTATCTCTATCCTCCCCCTCTCTCCCTCTCTCTCTCTTTCTCCCAGTTCTTCACAGTGGCGTCATGCATGGGACACTCCCTGAATGACAAAACAGAAACAGATTTGTTTAGCATGCCGTCGTGAAGAGACCCTGTCTTTTTGTCTTCATGTCTGAAAGACATGCTGTGGTGAGGGGAGGAATGTCTTCACTGTGCTGTTTGTCTTTTTTTTCTCTCCGCTGTGCATCCTTTTCTTTACGTATCCCCCCTCTCCTTCTTTGGTGTTTACTCAATGTGATGTTGCCTTTTTAAATCACTTTTTGGCTTGTTTATTGGGTGCTGGTTTACTGTATTCTGACTGGGCTGGAGCCCAGATGGCTAGCCTTGAGACACATTCTTGGGTTGTGAAAACAGAGAGCTGTGATATGTCCATGGATGATAGGGAGTGAGAGAGACAGCGAGAGTCTGACAGAGATAGAGAGACAGCGAGAGTCTGACAGAGAGAGAGAGACAGCGAGAGTCTGACAGAGAGAGAGAGAGCGAGAGTCTGACAGAGAGAGAGTCTGACAGAGAGAGAGACAGAGAGAGTCTGACGGAGAGAGAGACAGCAAGAGTCTGACAGAGAGAGAGTCTGACAGAGAGAGAGACAGAGAGAGTCTGACAGAGAGAGACAGCGAGACTCTGACAGAGAGAGAATCTGACAGAGAGAGACAGAGAGAGTCTGACAAAGAGAGAGAGAGAGTCTGACAGAGAGAGTGACATAGCGAGTCTGACAGAGAGAGAGACAGTGAGAGTCTGACAGAGAGAAAGTCTGACAGAGAGAGAGACAGCGAGAGTCTGACAGAGAGAGAGAAAATAATGATTTTCCAGACAAATTCCAGATCCCAGGGAATAAAACCAAAGTTCTCAATTGGTGCAAAACATATAGAGTATTGCACACAATACAACTATTTAGGTTTAAAAATAAGTTGGACTGGACACCTAAATAATGCAGTGAATGAACTGAGAGACAAAGCACGCAGGGCATTCTACGCCATTAAAAAACAAATCCAAATTGAAATACCTATTACAATTTGGCAAAAACTAATTAAATGTGTGATTGAACCAATCGCACTCTATGGCAGCGAGGTGTGGGGTCCACTTACAAAACAAGATTTTACCCACTGGGACAAACATCCCATTGAGACCTTGCACGCGGAACTTTGTAAGATTCTCCTACATGTCCAGAGGAAAACTACAAACAATGCATGCAGGGCAGAATTAGGCCGATATCCACTAATATTAAAAACTCAAAAAAGAGCAATTAAGTTTTGGAAACACCTAAAACACAGTGACCCCCTCTCATATCATTACCAAGCCCTGCAATACCAAGAGTTGAGCAAAGATAAGAGTCCCTTCATCCAACTGGTCCAGGGGCTGAGTTCACAAACTTGTTCCACTAACACACTGAAGCCTCAGGACCAGAACATCCAATCAATAAGAATTAACCAAATTACAAAACATCGAAAACAAAACTACATTACCTATTGGAAAACACAAGCACAAAGCAAAATGCAGTGCTATTTGGCCCTAAATCGACAGTACACCATGGCAAACTATCTGACCATGGTGACTGATCAAAACCTCAGGAAAACCTTGACAAAGTACAGGCTCAGCGAGCACAGCCTTGCTATTGAGAAGGGTAGACACAGGAAAACCTGGCTCCCTGTAGAGGAAAGGCTGTGCAACCACTGCACCACAGCAGAACCAGAGACAGAGCTGCATTTCCTGACCAAATGTCAAAAATATAAAACTATCAGAGAGAGTCACTTCCCCAAATTTGAACAAGTAGTCCGGGGCTTTGAGGACCTCTCTGACATAGAAAGGCTGCCGATCCTTTTGGGGGAAGACATGACCAGCTGTGCGCTGGCAGCATGCTATGTTGCTGCCTGCCACAAGTTGAGGGACAGTGCCTGACATATTTAATGCATTTATTTTATTCTTTCCTGTTGTTATTTGATGTAATTATATTTTTAAAAAAAAATATATATATATATGTGTGTATGTATGTATGTATATATGTGTATATATATGTATGTGCGTGTGTATATGTATGTATATATATATATATATATATAAAATAGAAAAAAAATATATATATATAAATATATATAAAAAAAAATTTATATTGATGTATGATACTTTGGCAATATGTACATTGTTGCGTCATGCCAATAAAGTGAATTGAATTGAATTGAATTGAATTGAGAGACAGAGAGAGTCTGACAGAGAGAGAGACAGAGAGAGTTTGACAGAGAGAGAGACAGCGAGAGTATGACAAAGAGAGAGTCTGACAGAGAGAGAGAGAGTCTGACAGAACGAGTCTGACAGTCACTGTAAAATGTTCTGCTCTGTGTCCAGATAGATAACAGGACTACATTTAGTATTCCACATCCTCTTCCTACTGATCCTCTTCCTTAGACCTTCAACATATCTCCATCTCCCTCTATGTCAAGGTTAGAACCCTCTGCCCGAGGCCTTAGACCTTCAACATATCTCCATCTGTTTGAGCACACACACACCTCACGCCCCTTCTTGGCTTCCATGGCAACCCCCACGGGAACCTTTCCCCAATAGAATATTTCCCCCACGGGAACCACACCTCTTGGCATTCTCACAAACAATCGCAACATTGTTTCAGTAATATATAGAACTTTTCTCACAGCTCTGGTATATAAAGCTTTTTTGAGGCCTTGCTCACAATTTATTTTGTGGCAGCACAATGACCAAACGATATACTGATGTGAGGCTCTTGATTATATCTTTGATCATGACATTGGTGAGGAGGAGAGAGGCCAGGAAACTGACAGTGAAGATGCATTAAAGGAGGAAGTGTAAGAAGTTGAAGACAACACAGAATATGATCTAGACCAAGAGACAACCGATGTGGAACAATCCAGTGATGAGGAAAAGGGCCCTGCTGAGGTTGTTGTTGCATTCCGGTCAAAGAATGGGAATTTGTCCTGGTCTTCATCCCCACCTGAGAGGAGAGGTCAGCTGTCGGCTGAAAATGTTATCAGGATGACCCCAGGGAAGCAAGATACACCATATACCGGGTTGATGACATAAAATCCTGCTTCGAACTGTTCCTGACAGAGACAATCAAAACTATAGTGATAAACATGACCAACTTGGAGGGGAGACGCGTTTACAAAGACAACTGGAAGGAGGTAGACCAGACAGATGTCCAAGCATACGTCTCTTGATTTTGGCTGGTGTGTACAGATCCAGAAACAAATCTACCACCAGTTTATGGGATGCAGCATCTATAACCCATTATACATTTTGTATTGTAGATATGTAGTGGTGTAACAATGTCATATGATGTAATGTTTTATATTTTGTTTTATGTGTAATGTAAGTGCCTTAATGTGTTTGGACCCCAGGAAGAGAAGGTGCTGCCTTGGCAGGAACTAATGGGCATCCACATTTGTGGCTTTTAACAGATGGAATACATTTATACGGTTAATTTTATTGTAGAATTCTGAAATATTTAATTAGATACAGTATATAAGTGTTACGTGATGTGAGCATCGATAGTCTCATAAGGATGGTTATAGTCAGTGCGTTTTGAGCCGCACCGCTCCCTCAACGTCCAATCAGAGATGATTTGCGGGCTCCCATTTGCAGCTGGAGGAGTACAGTGACACCAGTATGATTTGTTACTTCCTCATGACTCCAGGTCATCTCACTCTTAGTACAAATACTTCAGTCGGAGGCAGCCTGAGATGTAGTCTGTCCTCCTCCCTCACCCCACTTCCTGCTCTGTCCTCCAGCTAATGCTAACTACTGTGTCTGCCATGCCACTGGAATCTGTATATCTCTCAAGAGGACCAAAACGTAGAATACAGACGATCCTCTTATTTCTCAATAAACCCACTTAGAAAACCAGGTACTAAGAGAAGTGTTTTTCAGTCTTGTTTTGGTGAAGACATTCTTGAGTTTACTAGCAATTTGTCACGGATCCCTCCGGTACTGTTGCTCATTCGGTGCACCAGTTCTGGAGGTCTATGTCACCGGCCTCTAGGTGGGACTGAACTGTTTGATCACGCACACCTGGTACACATTCCCTCATGATTAGTAATTGTCTAAGTGTGCCCTTTGTTCACCATTGTCTGGTCGTTTATTGTTCCAATGTCCATTGGGCCTGTGAGTACCTGTGCTTGTAATTTTGGCTTTTGTCATATTGTGCATTTGCTATTTCGGGTCTCACCCCGTGTATTTATTCAAGGTTTACCTCGCTCTTGTTTGGGTCACAGTCCTGAGTTTTTGTATGCGTGTTTGTTTTGGGCTTCATCCCCGTGCCTTTACCTAGCACACTGTAATTTGGGTAGAAATTTAAAAAACGTTTACGCATTCCTGCGCCTTTCTCCCGATCATTATATACAACGTGACACAATTATAAATATTTGGGTATTTTTATAGATGAACATATGGCCTTTCTATACAGAACATCTGCCCTGGCCGACTCAGCAAGCAGAGCTCTCGGGGGAGTTCTAGGAAAAACAAAAAACAAAAATTGGTTCTGCTACGTATTCCAAACTCTATCAGACATGCATTTGTCCTGTTCTGGACTGTTCAGCAGGAGTGTGGGCTGCTAAGAGGTATCTTAAAAACTAACATGTCCATAACAGAGCAGAACTTTAGTTTTTAGATGTCCACAAGTTTACACCTATACTTGCAATAAATGAGATAGATCGATAGGGGGAGTCTGGGAAACTGAAATGTCTGACCTTTTAACAACAGTCTGGCTGTGAACGTCTGGACGAAAACCAAATGAAGGGAGACATAGATATGATTAAAAAAAAAAACTGTTATGTTGTGTGGAGGAGATTGATCATGAACCCAAATTGAGAATATTTTGTTTAATTAAAGGGTGAATTTGTGTGTGAGAGATATATTATGTATAACCTACCTAAAAGCAAAAGATCGCTATGTGCGCAGGTAGGATCAGGGATATTGCCTCTGCGTATTGAAACAGGTTGGTATTGTGGTGAAATTGAAGAGGAAAGACTATGTAACTATGGTGACCTTGAAGAAATAGAGAATGACACTCATTTTATCCTCTGTTGCCCTTTCTACCATGATATACGCTTGCTCTTATTCCAGAAAGCACACAAGATATACCCTGACATTATGTGGCTGAGCGATGAGGAGAAACAGATTTGTTTTTTGTCCATTGTGTATTTCCGTTTGCGGAATATTTAGATAAATCCTGTAATAAAAGGGCTACATATAATGAAATTATAAAGATAGTTATCTTCTATGTGGTAAATGGTACATGTGTATATAGATTGTGTATAGCCTTGTCTCCCACATTAATCTTCTCTTTGTGCCAGACTGTGTTCAAATGCCTTCTGTTAAATTTTTCTGTATTTATTAATCTGTATATATTATGTATCCATGCATGTATGTACAGTTGAAGTCGGAAGTTTACATACACTTAGGTTATTAAAACTCATTTTTCAACCACTCCACAGATTTCATGTTAACAAACTATAGTTTTGGCAAGTCAGTTAGGACATCTACTTTGTGCATGACACTAGTAATTATTCCAACAATTGTTTACAGACAGATATTAGATAGATATTTCACTTATAATTCACTATGTCACAATTTCAGTGGGTCAGATGTTTACATACGCTAAGTTGACTGTGCCTTTAAACAGCTTTGAAAATGACAGAAAATGATGTCATGGCTTTAGAAGCTTTACACCAGTTCTGTCAGGAGGAATGGGCCAAAATTCACCCAACTTATTGTGGGAAGCTTGTGGAAGGCTACCCAAAACGTTTGACCCAAGTTAAACTATTTAAAGGCAATGCTACCAAATACTAATTGAGTGTATGTAAACTTCTGACCCACTGGGAATGTGATGAAATAAATAAAAGCTGAAATAAAACATCTTTCTCCACTATTATTCTGACATTTCACATTCTTAAAATAAAGTGGTGATCCTAACTGACATAAGACAGGGAATTTTTTCTAGGATTAAATGTCAGGAATTGTGAAAAATTGAGTTTAAATGTATTTGGCTAAGGTGTATGTGAACTTCTGACTTCAACTGTATGTGTAAATATACAGTGTGTATATTTGTATATTATTTTACTGTTCTAGGGATATAATTATTGTTTGGATAACCTTATTTACTATTATGTATAGATTTTCACTCTTTATGAGATGCACAATGCAGAGAACACCGGAAGAAGAATTAAAATTGAATTACCACGGTGAATTATTGTAATGTTTGTCACAAATGTCTCAAAAATATGTTATTTCATTCATTCCTATTAATTTCATTCATTCCCACTGTGTGACACAGAGGCATCTCCATTCCACATGATATACAGTATCTCTGTGAGTCATGTGACCAACATGACATCATGTATCAGTCATACAGTAGTTACTGCCTACAGGAAGTTGGGGGAAAATACAGGGTTATTCCATCTGAGGGGAAGTGATAGAATGCCATAATAGGACATGGCTAATCCTATCAGTCTGGGTTTCTGCTCATCCACTGGTCTGGAGGTGGTGTCTAAAGAGAACCTGTACTAGGAGACGCTGATGTAAATCGATGCTGTCAGCCAGACAGTGTACTCATTCCAGTCTCCCAACCCATCTATCCCTCTACATTCCAGCGTGTCCATAAACATAAGAGGATCCTCCGTGTTGCCCTTTACTTATGGAGTTCTACCATCAGTCAGCTCAGATAGAGGCTCACATATCTGATGTGCTTCCTGGTTCACAGCCCCCAAATGGACACAGAGACACATAAAACCTCCACCGATTTTGGAATTGTTTGGAAAACCGTTGAAAGGGCTCTATCAAACACAAACCATGGCTCTGACTCACAAACTAATTGGTGTTTATCTTTTTCTAAACACCTTGGAGACGCGGTGCCCATCACCACCTGACAAAAAAACAAGGATTTAGAATTCCTGTTTTGGCGGCCCGGGCTTTGTGAAGGGTCCAACACGCCTGAAAGGGACACACGGCATGCTGTCTGCAGGGTCCCCCGTCCCGCTACACACACCCACACACACCTCACACACACACATCACACACACACATCACATCACAAGAAAATAAACACTAGCTGTGGACGTGAAGAGTCTGTGGAGAGTCTGTGGTGTTACCGTAGGGTGATACTGTATCAATAACACTAGTCTAACTTGCTGTTCAGGGTCTAAATTGCAAGTATTTCTTTGGCGCCTTTTCATCTATGAGTTTAACCCTGAAATGCCATTGGATCTCATAGTTCTCTCTGCATGGTGCTTTATCATAGTTTTTTTCTCAAGTAGAGCCTCTATTTGGAAGAATAGGCCTGTCACCAATTAAGCCAAGGTGGATTCTTCTCTTTGTATTGAACGTGGCAGGTGATGAAATGGTTACTGAGCTGTATTTTGGATGCTGGTACTGTACACATTGCTTGACACTGGGACATTAACTACCGCTGGAATACTCAGATTTGGGAATATCAGACTAGGACCTGGATGTGAGTTGTTGCTGTTGACGTGGCTGTGAAAAGGATCTATCCCAGTGGGATCTGTGTTATTACAGCAGACACCATGCAGCCTGTATCTCTGCTGGTGGTGGTGCTGGCCATGCCGGTGATGCTGGTGGTCTGCCCTCATAAGGGTCCTCATCATGGGGCCCCTTGCAACGCTCAAATTCAAATCTGGATCTTGAAGCCAATTCCACTGCTTTTCATCATTCTTCCCCTCCAATCAGGGACTGGTTTCGACCCGGGACAGTTTGGGTGATCCTCGGGTGGAGTAGGGGGTGATGATGCGTCACAGTAGACACAACGTCACATTGTTACTGTAGCTACCTCCGTTTTGTAGGATGGTCTTTCTTCATTTTATAAAATAATTTACAACACATCCGCCTGCAGTCAGTGAATGCTTTCCACATGCCAGTCCTCCCAGTCAGACCCCATGTTGCTGGTCTCAACCAAGCCAGGGTCCATAATCGTCTGTATGTTTCAGTCTTGTATTGCTGGCTCTCCTGTTGGCTCCAGGAAAAGTTTAATTCCATTTGGAAGTATTCAGCTGAGCAGTCTGTGGCAGAACCAGGGCAATTCAAGGATTGGTGGAAGCCTGGCAGGAGGGACACACTGTAGAACACTGAGACACAGAGACTGGTTAAAGAAAAGAGCAGAGTCACATTTGAGACCTAAATGGAGAGGAATGAATGAGACAGAAATAGAGGAGATAATGAGATTGAATGATTCACTTTTAGCATAATGTTTATGCCAGTTTGGCCTCCTGATCATTATATTCCTCATCCTACATACAATGAGGCATAACTAACTAAGATCAACACATTGTACACAAAGGGGTGGATAGGCGACAGTTTTTCTTCTGCTATGATAATACATTTTTATTTAGTCTGTGTAACTGCTCCATCGCAGATGGATATATGCCCATGATGGATGAGTTCCACTAACTCTCACTGGAGGGCGCTGTTGGGTAACTAATACGGCCTCAAAGGACAGGGCCTGAGCTGAAATTATAGGCTCTTTGTATGGGCTTTGAAATCCTTAATTAATGTAATCAATGTCATTTTCTTTTCATGAACCTTTTTCATAAAATATTTACTCATAAAATTAATCAAATTCAACCATATTTTTTTATGAATATCTGTCATCTCTGGAGTATTGTCTAAAATCACAGACTATACTTTTTTTTTTTTAAACTAGAATTGATTAAATGTAAAAGAACTGCATTGAAAAGACAATTACAAAATGTTGTCATTTAATTTTGAGTATATTTAATCTTATTATGTGGAAAAACAATAGGCCTACAAAAAAAGAATAGACTACTTGGGCTGACAGCCTTTGTCTGAAGGTTTTACTGTAAATTCGACTTAGGTTATGTTTTTCTCGTTTAGCAAATCTTACACATTTTAAAGTAGATTAGCATCTTTGATTGTGTTTAAGAGAAATCTAGTTCCAGCGTAATCGCCCCTAAAGTGAATTTTAATTGACTGATTAAGATTTAAAGCCAAAGCACAGGATTGGGAGAGTAGAACATTGACACTACATGACCAATAGTATGTGGACACCTGCTCCTCGAACATCATGGGCATTAATATGGAGTTGCTGCTATAACAGCCTCCACTCTTCTGGGAAGGCTTTCCACTAGATGTTGGAACATTGCTGCTGGGACTTTCTTCCATTCAGCCACAAGAGCATTAGTGAGGTCGGGCACTGATGTTGGGCGATTAGGCCTGGCTTGCAGTCGGCGTTCCAATTCATCCCAATGATTGGTTGAGGTCAGGGCTCTGCATAGACCTGTCAAGTTCTTCCACACTGATCTCGAAAAAACATTTGATCCTCACTTTGTGCACAGGGGCGTTGTCATGCTGAAACAGGAAAGGGCCTTCCCCAAACTGTTGCCACAAAGTTGGAAGCACAGAATCGTCTAGAATGTCATTGTATGATGTAGCGTTAACATTTCCCTTCACTGGAACTAAGGGGCCGAGCCTGAACAATGAAAAACTGCCTCAGACCATTATTACTCCTCCACCAAACTTTACAGTTGGCACTATGCATTGGGGCAGGTAGTGTTTTCCTTGCATTCGCCAAACACAGATTTGGACTGGCAGATGGTGAAGCGTGGTTCATCACTCCAGAGAACGTTTCCACTGCTCCAGAGTCCAATGGCAGCAAGCTTTACACCACTCCAGCCAACGCTTGGCATTGCTCATGTCGATCTTAGGTATGGTGATCTTAGGCTTGTTTGCAGCTGCTCAGCCATGGAAACCCATTTAATGAAACTCCCATCGAACAGTTCTTGTGCTAACGTTGCTTCCAGAGGCAGTTTTGAAAAATTTGACGAACTGTCTTGTTGGAAAGGTGGCGTCCTATGATGGTGCCACGTTGAAAGCCACTGAGCTCTTCAGTAAGGCTATCCTACTGCCAATGTTTGTCTCTGGAGATTGCATGGCTGTGTGCTAAATGTTACACACCTGTGTGAACACGTGCGTGAACTAGGCTTTAGTCGTGTATCGTAACCAAATAGGCAATGATTTGATATCCCACGTCTTCTGTGCATTTATTTTGAGAAAACTTCTTATTCTATAGTTTATATGTTAATACTTGTCTTTTTGTTTGTTCTATACAATGTTACATTTTTGGGGAACAGAAGTCAACCAAACCAGGGTTTTTGTTCTTTTCTATTATTTTCTATTCTACTATTATGAATATGATTATGATGATGATGATGATGATGATGATGATGATGATTATTATTATTATTGCATACTATTGCTTAGGATCCAGATTTGTAAGAACAAGGAAAAGTCTTACAATAGTTTTACACATTGTGTCCTGATCTACCGTTCACACATATAGGCTACCTATAGGTTTACCACATGCATGGCAATTGTGAATAGCAAACATAACTGTAGTGTGGTAGGGCCACATACATAAATGTTACCAGTTACTCCATAAGTGAAAGGATTTGACAGCTCAGCTGCGCTCTCCAATCCAGCCGGTAAGGGGTTAAATTTATTCTATGGAAAAACCAATTGTAAGCTTCTTGAAGGGGGAGAATGGCACATACCATTTGACGAGGCATTCAACTCCAGTGAATGAAGTGCTGTGAATGTGAATTCAAATCCCCCCCCTGCCCGAGGTGAAGGGGTCCGCGGTGCACACAAGGGATTCAAAAACCCAAATACGCTTTTGTGTATTGAAACTTGGGTAACCCAAGGGCCACTGAATTGATGAAAGTAGTATTGATCCGCGACCGATGGATCCGGGTTACAAAGTGTCCAGCCTTTTGCCTAACTAAACCCGGAGAAAATAAACTTCTGAAGTTCCCTTTTCAAGTGACAGATTCAAAAACGGACCGAAATGTTGTGACTGCGAGCTTCTATTCTCTCTCAACGGACCTCCACTGATTTTCTTTTGCACAAATTACCTTGTGGTGATATCTCTCTGGATTGTTGTCTGTAATTTCCTCACTTTATTATCCACATGAATGGGAAAATGATTATTTGAATTGGATTATACAGTTGCCCGTTAAACGAGAACGCATGACTGTTACGGGATGACAAACTACAAGAAGCGATAGAACTGTTCTAAACTCGAAACTTGCTTCCATCGCTTTTGGATATCACGTCAGTTTATAAGAACTATTGATACAGGCAGAGCACGCGTCTTATTCCACTTTTGCTGGTATATTTTTTTATTCTCCACAATTCATGGAATACTACTATATTGGAATAACATTGTAGTATTAGGCAAATATTAACAAATCATTAACAATTTTATTTCGTAATTTTCTCGGAATTCTGAAACCAGTTTTGAAATTGACATCAAGATTATGAAGGAGTGGATTGTTGAAGTATTTCACGAATAATTTGGATTAATCAAGAAATATTCTCAGACGAGAGGTTGAATAATGTCGCCAACTTCTATTGGGGTGGCGGTTTTACTTGGAATTCTCCATGTGTGCTCAGGTAGGCTATTGATCATTCACATGATGCTTTGCGTTTGGACGGGTCACTTGGGTCGGACATTTGGTATGAATATAAGATGAATATATGCAATTGAATCACATTTTACTGCACAATCTATGCATTATATAGGATATACTGTATGAAATTAAAATGTAGCAACCCTCACTGTGTTTACATAGCAAGTCATTCGTTGATAAGAACAGTATCCTAGGTCTATAAGTTGTCTTTAGCAGGTAAATTATGAAAGTGTGAAACTGAGAACTGTGAACCTAAACATTTAAAATCAGTGTTGGGGCAAAATACAGTATATATGTATACATATGTGTGTGTGTGTGTGTGTGTGTGTGTGTGTGTGTGTGTGTGTGTGTGTGTGTGTGTGTGTGTGTGTGTGTGTATATACACTGGGTGCAAAAAGTTTGGAATATTACTCATTCAAGGGTTTTTCATTATTTGCACAATTTTTTTACATTGTAGAATAAAAGTGAAGACATCAAAACTATGACATAACACGTATGGAATCACGTAGTAACCAAAAAAGTGTTAAACAAATCAAAATATATTTTATATTTGAGATTCTTCAAATAGCCACCTTTGCCTTGATGACAGCTTTGCACGGTGGTTGGCATTCTCTCAACCAATGAGAAAAACCAGGAATAAAGAGGCTACGAATTGAATGTACAGAAGTGGCAATTAAATACGCTTCAAACAACAAGAGCTTCAGATGCTGTAGTCCCTTTTCTTATTTCCCTTTAAGACCAACTACATCATCCAATAGGAAGGACTGAGAGGCCTATAGGCCTACTTCTCCTGACATGAACAGCATGATCAATCAAAGGCTACTGAAGAGTACATCATTATAACTGATATTGTGCAATTCGGGCCTTGTAGGGTTACACAGTACTTAGTGAAACTTTCTGATGCTCTTCACTGCAGAGTCTACTTTCAGGGATGGGTGACGGGGGCGGACTAGTTTTTTAACCCTGAACTGATTGAACAGTGTGCGGTATGCAGGCCTATCACAGTGATTCCTGTAGGAGGCATGGAGCTGCCCTCATCACTCAAACAGAGAGTGGTGGACCCTGTGGAGATTGGGCTGCAGTGTTTGTCCTGGTGATACCGTGGTCCATTTCCAGTGGTGTAAAGTACTTAAGTAAAAATACTTTAAAGTACAACTTAAGTACTTTTTTGGGGTATCTTTACTTTACTGTTTATATTTTTTAAACAAATGTTACTTTTACTTCACTACATTCCTAAAGAAAATATTGTACTTTTTACTCCATACGTTTTCCCTGACAACCAAACGTACTCATGACAGGACAATTATTTGAGTAACGTATCTATACTTTTACTCAAGTATGACAATTGGGTAGTTTTTCCACAACTGTTCATTTCCATAACAGGTGTGGTTTCCACTAGTTACCACAGCCACAAAGTCAAAATTGGCTGTATCATAAAAAAAATGGAAAACTTAACAATGCTTTTTGGACAAAGCCCTGTACTGAAGGTTAGGGTTAAGGTTAGGATTAGGTTTAAAATCCCATTTTAAGAAGATACATTTGAGAAATTGGTGGAGTTTATGACTTTGTGGCTGTGGTACCTAGTGACGACCCTACACCAGCTCTGTGTTCAGTATGGACATGATAGAGATAGGTGCCCAGTTTTACATTCTGTCTTATAACTACTCTTATTGTGTTGCAACTACTGTGTCTCTTTGTGTGGTTCTGTAGGAACTTGTTCTACTTGTCTAAATGGAAATGCATATACAATGCGGCATTCATTTTATTCATTCACCATTTAGTTGGTGGCATTTTGGCATCAAATACATTGTTCAGCAATCCATTACTCAGACGTAATCATTTTGTGGCTAATGTTCTTCCTCTGTTGTGTGCTGTTTGGTTTGTTTCTTGCCAGACTCTCTCATTGTTGTGATATAATAAAGGATTGAACTCAGGAGTAGTTGTGCCAAAACAGACACAACAACACTGCTGGGTTAGCTGAATATACAGAGCAAATAACTTCAAATCTACTTATATACACTCTCTCTCTCTCTCTCTCTCTCTCTCTCTCTCTCTCTCTCTCTCTCTCTCTCTCTCTCTCTCTCTCTCTCTCTCTCTCTCGCTCTGTCTGTCTGTCTGTCTGTCTGTCTGTCTGTCGCTCTCTCTCTTTTCCTCTATCTCTCTGTGAGTCTCTCTCTGAGTCTCTCTCTGTCTCTTTCTGTCTGTCTCAGTCTGTCGCTCACTCTCTTTTTCCCTCTCTATCTCTCCCTCTCTCTCTCTCTCTAACTCACTTTCTCTTTCTCTCACATCGATGCCTGTATAGACCTGGGCCACGCTCTCTGGACTTTCCAGGTCAGTTGCTCATACACTATTATGAAGCGGCAAGTGCCTGCCATCCCAGACTGAGTTATTAGGAAAATGGATGTATAGCAGAGATCCTCCTTATTCAGGGAATCTAGGAAAATATCTCATTCCAACTGCTACTACTATCTGTTTTTCATAGCATAAAGCAGAGTTACATAGATTGCAACTTTGATGTCATGACAGTTGTTTCTAAACTTATAAAAGGTAGGTTACTATTCAAAGAAACAGTTATGACTTCCAGTCTCCTGTTGACTGCAGTATATTATAGCTTCAGTTGGCCTAGGTAATTACATCTCAGGTAACTGTTTTCAAGTTTATACCTGGCAGAATATTATAGCCTACCTGTAATTAATACTTAGTATTCTGGTTAATGTGTTGTAAAAGACTTACTCTTTAAGCAGATCATGAACATAGTTAGAACAACTTAAAACTACATGAATTGACTCCATAAAAACGTATCTTGTAACTGAAACTGAAATGGAAATTGTAAAGTTTGTACTGTATATACGATGCTAGGGGAAAGGTTTGATTAATATTTTTCCTTGCAAATGCAGAGGTCAATAAAACCAAGCATGACATAACGCTCTGTGATTGAATTTCAGGGTGTTTATGTGCATTTCTTAGCCCATATGCTGGTTCCCCTTACTGACTTATTTCCTTGTTTTCTGTGGTGCTGAGAGAGAGAGGGAGGGAATTTGGTTCCATATCATTTGGTTCCATGTAATTAAGTCTTTATTGTTTCTACATTATCAGTGAATCATCTTCATTACTTTCACTTTATGGTCATAAGGTGAGGCTTATCTGTGAGTGTGTGAGGGAGAGCGTGAAAGGTGAGCTTTACCCCTCTCAGACCTGTGATGACTTGCTGGTTGCCGCCTGGCTCTGCCAGAGGTAGTACATTGATACCCACGTCCATCACGTGGTCCCGTTATCAGGTGATTAATCCTGTTGCTATACGCTAAATGGCTCCAATCTCAGCCTGCTATCTGTCCTCAGTGTTCTCCCCACCAGACCTTACTCACCTTGATGATACTGTAAACATTCTGCTGTACTGAAGGTCAAGAGCTGCATTTCCTGTGTTTCAGCTGCATTGAAACCAATAAGTTGGAGTCATTTTGCACTAGGCTTATATTGACTAAAGGTGAAGTAACCTAGTTATATTTCAATCAGTCATTATCAGTCAAGTTTACCGTTTCACCAGTTGACATAAGGTCAGGTTTAAACTGGTGATAGTACAGGTATCTATCTACAAAAACCGAAGGCGCCAACTGCCAAGTCAAAATTGTTATTCGGTATTAACAGCCATGATGGACGGACTGATAGTTGATTGATCACTCTTGCTTGCTCTCCCTCTCTCCAATTGCCTCCCCTGAGAGATATTGTCCAGGCATAGCCTCCCTGGTGTGTGTGTGTTAAAGTGTGTGTGTGTGTGTGTGTGTGTCAGAGCCAGGATGTTGGTTAAAGGGCTGGGCAGTGGGAGTGGACCTCTATTCATCAGCCGCAGCCCCAGAGCAGTTGAGGTCTTGACAAATTAACTCCTAAATGCAGATAATAAATTGTACCCCCCCCCCAGCTGGTGGTATGGCAGGACACAGCAGGCACCACATCCAATTAATTAGCACCAGAGCTCAGCTCACAGGTGAACCCTGTCCTCTCACTTTCACATTCCTCTCTGTCTAATACCTGCAGTCATTATAGCCTCTCCTCTTTCATAATAACCTACAGCACTAAATGGTGTATAAAGCCACTACCCAAAGAAGTGGCCTTTTAATATGGTGAAAACTGACAATTACACTTTTGATCCATATGAGGATCCCACTGTGTTTACTGCTGAGCTGAAGTAAGCACAAAGTGTCACACCAGTGTGAGATGACAGCGTCCACAGAGCTCCATGAACGGCTTTCAGACACCTAATCCCCACTACTCTAATCCTAATCCTAATCAAGCACCGTTTACACCCTGAGATCCAGGATTAGTCCAATTTTTGGCTATATCAAACCATACTGAGTAGTTAGCAGAGGAATGCAGGAGGACGGCCCACATCATCTGTGTACAACTCGGAGTGAGGGGGGAGGGAGGGAGGGTGGGAGAGAGGGAGACTAGATAAACATTTCAAAGCGGTTTGTTTGAGGGAGATAAATCTGCAGTCAGTGACTCTTAATGATCTGCTTTCCCCAAAACACTCTTCCTTTAATGGGCCTAAAATAGCTATTTAATTTGATTAATAAGCATATCCATTTGACGTCAATAGTTTTGTATTGTGCAGGGTCAGGCTGCTGTCGGACTAATAAGCCCTTCTAATAAAGGACACTGAGATAGTTCAGATTGGAGGAAACGGAGGAAACCTCTCTGTGCCCCGAGCACCAACCCTCTCTCTGTATGTTAAACCCCTGAAGAATGCAGTGGTACCTCTGCCCAGGCCGGGTTGAGGGGTGAGGGTGGGGTGTGTGGAGACACTAGGTATGTATGGTCACTGGCTAAAGGCTTAGTTAATGCATCAATGTGTGTCAGGCTGTCTGTGGTGCTGAGCTGAGACTTGGTCTTAGAAGACATACATTAGTTAAGCCCTGAGGAGAATAACAAGTCTATAACCCCAACCTTAACCCTGTGGAGATACACTAGGATGAAATTAACAGGTCTACAACCCAACAACACTAAGATGAAATAAACAGGTCTACAACCCAACAACACTATGATAACATTAACTGGTCTACAACCCAACAACACTATGATGACATTAACAGGCCTACAACCCTGTGGAGATACACTATGAGGACATTAACATGTCTACAACCCAACAACACTATGAGGACATTAACATGTCTACAACCCAACAACACTAGGAGGACAATAACAGGTCTACAGCCCAACAACACTATGAGGACATTAACAGGTCTACAGCTCAACAACACTATGAGGACATTAACATGTCTACAACCCAACAACACTAGGAGGACAATAACAGGTCTACAGCCCAACAACACTATGAGGACAATAACAGGTCTACAGCCCAAAAACACTATCAGGACATTAACAGGTCTACAGCTCAACAACACTATGACATTAACAGGTCTACAGCTCAACAACACTATGAGGACATTAACAGGTCTACAGCTCAACAACACTATGAGGACATTAACAGGTCTACAGCTCAACAACACTATGAGGACATTAACAGGTCTACAGCTCAACAACACTATGAGGACATTAACAGGTCTACAGCTCAACAACACTATGAGGACATTAACAGGTCTACAGCTCAACAACACTATGAGGACATTAACAGGTCTACAGCTCAACAACACTATGAGGACATTAACAGGTCTACAGCTCAACAACACTATGAGGACATTAACAGGTCTACAGCTCAACAACACTATGAGGACATTAACAGGTCTACAGCCCAACAACACTATGAGGACATTAACAGGTCTTCAGCTCAACAACAATATGAGGACATTAACAGGTCTACAGCTCAACAACACTATGAGGACATTAACAGGTCTACAGCTCAACAACACTATGAGGACATTAACAGGTCTACAGCTCAACATGGCACTAAACTCTAAAAACACACCCATAATACATTAACATGTTAGTAATTTAGCAGACACTCTTATCCAGAGCGACCTACATTTGGTGCATTCATATTAAGATAGCTAGTTGGGACAACCACATATCTCAATCATAGTAAATACATTTTTCATCAGTAGTCAGAGCTAGTAAGGAGGGAAAAGTCAATTGTGAGTGTTAGTTCGATAGACTTAAAACGAAATGGAGGGGGGAGGTGCATTTGGATTATTTAAGATACTCTTTGAAGAAGTAGGGTTTCAGATGTTTTTGGAAGCTGCTGTGATGGGAGGGTCATTTCTCTTTATAAACTGGGTGGTTCAAGCTCTGAATGCTGAGAGGCTGACAGCCGTGCTATATCAGTATGTATACCACGTGTATGACAAAACATGTATTTTTACTGCTCAAATTATTATTATTTTTTTTTTATTACATTGGTAACCAGTTTATAATAGCAATAATGCTTTGTGGTAAATGGCAAATATACCACCGCTAAGGGCTTAGGCATTCCGCGTTTTCTCCAGCAGTTCTCCTGAACACAGTAGTGTTTGTTCCGTTCTACAGTGTGGTTTCCTCACCAGTCCATTGGTTAAAGTGGGTTGTTCTCAGCAGGAGAAAAAGAGAGAGAGAGCTTTCCCTTCTCCCTTTTCTCTCACCCCCTTCCCCCTTTTTGTTTTGGACCAGTTTTTGAAGATTTGTCTTTTTAGTGGCTGGTCAGCAGAGAGCCTTTGACAGATAAAGCAGGCCGACGTGCAGAAAGGGCCTGTGGGGACTGGGATGGGGAGGCATCATTGTGTCGCCTCAACAGGGTGATTGTGAGGTGTGGAGGAGGGGAGGGGGTATTACTGAAGGACTAAGGGGTGGAGGGGGATGTGGTACACAAAGGGATGCAGGGGTGTGGAGGGGGAGGTGGTACACAAAGGGTGCCCCAGGGTGTGGAAGGAAGGGGGACGGAGGGGTGGGAGGTTGAGGGGGAGGAGGACGGAACAGTCTCACTTGTAGTGACACTAGCTCAGGGACTGCTGTTGGTCGGACTCTCCTTGTTCACAGTGTACAGTATGTTGTTTCCCCACAGTCTCATGGACAATGTGCTGAGTAGAGGCTCCATGGCAAGTGCAGGGTTAAGTTTTTGATGTTTGAAGGTGGCCATATGTTAATAGAGGAGACTGGCATTAGAACTGCTGAGTAGATGTGAGAAAGGTTGGGTCTGCTTTAATGTGGTGGTGGTCTGGCCAGGCAGCCCAACCATGGTGGATCTATATTCTGCCTGCTCAGGAACTAACTCCCTGAAGTCCAACCAACCCATGCAGCTTTTTTTGATGGTGAAGAAGCTGTGCTAGCATGGGGTGCTGTGGTGAAGAAGCTGTGCTAGCATGGGGTGTTGACCTCCCTCCCTTTCATTTCCTCCACTGGGAGACTGAAAGATGGCATTGAAGACAGCCTTTCTCTCTGTCTCCCCCTCTCTTTCTCCACTTCTCCCCCCCTGAGATCAGCCTGCGTCCCAGCCTTGGTGACCATTCTCCTGCCCCCTCAGTGGATGGCTTGGATACACTTTTGAAATGCTAAAACTGCTCTTTGGTTATGTCTGTCAGGGGAAAACAACATAAAGAGATTGAGTAGAAGGGATTAAATTAGCAGAAAAAAGAGAGGCCACTAATTAGTTGATTTATTCTCATGGATCCTCCTCCTCCCGCTTACCATCAAGCCTTCTCCAACCTTTAAATGCATTTTCTACATCCAATTAAAGGGCTCCACACTGTAAAAAAATATATCTGGTTCAACTTAAAAACTTAAGTTCATTTGCTGCCTTAAGGTTATAAGTAAAATCAAATTGGATTTACTAATTGTTTCAACTCATAATTTTGAGTCTAGTTTAGCTTTGGATTGCTCGCTGTAAGTCGACATGACTGTATAGTACTTGTTGTTTCAACTTTTTCAACTGTTCAAAATATAGATAACTTATTAACATACATTCTGTTCACCAATTAGTTGTTTCAACTTACTTATTTTTGTAAAAGTTGACATTACTTTTCTAGTCAAGATTTTCTGAAAGTATGTATTGTTTTAACTTTTAACAAAACACAATTTGATCAGGGAAAACTCTAAAGTATTTTCTTGCATGAAATGTATACAACATTTAAGAGATACATACACTTAAAGGGACAGTTCACTCCAAAATCAAAAATATGTATTCTTCCTCTTACCTGTAGTGCTATTTATCCATCTAGATTGTTTTGGTGTGAGTTGCTGAGTTTTGGAGATATTGGCCGTAGAGATGTCTGCCTTCTCTCGAATATAATGGAACTAGATGGCACTCGGCTTGTGGTGGCTAAATACAATTTGAAAAAGGCTATTATTGTCTTCAGTCCTTTTCTTCATTGCATACGTTTGTGTATGATTCAATGCATTAAACTTAGTACAAATGCTAATTATACTTAAGTGTATAAAAAATGAGACACATGAAAAATGAGACACTGAAAAAAACGATTTGAAAAAGGCTAGTAATGGCTTCAGTCCTTTTCTTCATTGCATACCTTTGTGTATGATTCTATTTACAATTTATACCTCAGGTATACCTTTGTTTCTTAATCCGTGTACTCGGGCAGAGGCTTGGTCTGGTTTGACCTTCATCATCACTTTCTGAAGAAAATCAAAGGAATACTTCATGGCTTTTGGATACTCGAGATTCACACAGTAGATAATGCCCACAAGCATGGCAAAGCTGCATGGCACATCTTTGATGGTCTCCTCGACCACAACTACCACATTGAAGACCTCGCATGGAAAGGCATCCTGTTCCGCTCCTTCATAGCCTATCAGTAGGCCAACTTGCAGACTACACAATGATAGACTAAAAAAACAAACAAAAAACAGTCAGATTCTGATGTTTTTCATGAACCCTTGACCAAATTCTGATCCTGATGATGTCTGATGAATGTTGGGATATGTAGTGTGGCACACCAAGTAAAGCAGCAGTCCTCCTCTCATTTGTTTCCTACAAGATATGATATGAAAATGTTATAGGAAAACATAACAAACAGTGCCTCGTCTTACACTCATCAACTCTTCGTTCTCAAGGCAGTCCAAAATGTTCTTCTTTCCAGACGAGGCTTTGTACACCTCCAACAGTCTTGGGACCAGGCAATAAAGTCAGTCGAAAAAAGTTTTGAGAAGGTCTGTGGTGACTATTTTGAACTCTGCCCTAATCTGAGGAGACACAGACAGAATGTAAATACTAGTCAAACATAACATTTCTGAATAGGACACAGTTTACAGTATTTGACACACAACATGCTCTCTATCTCTTTGTGGAATTAATGTACAATTGTGTAACTGATTACCTGTCTCTCATGGAACAGAGCTGGCCATCTGGAAATGACCTCTGCGACGAGTGGCTGATCTCCAATAATCTATTTTCTGCGCTGGGAAAACATAGCTGTCATCATACGACATCAAAACAAGTTCCAGCTCCTTTATGTGTTGCGCAAATTCCACATGGGATTGGAGGACTGTTAGACAGTTTGGGTAAATACAGCTGAATCCCCATCTTCCACATGGAACTGGAGGACTGTTTATTTGGGTAAATACAGCTGAATCCCCATCTTCCACGTCCATGATTGTCTTTGTTTTGACTCACTATTGTTTTTTCATTATACAAGGCAAAACTACAAAACGTACAACTCCACTTCATCCACAGCTGTAGCGAAACTTCAATGAATGAACTGACCTGCAGCTGAAACACAGAAAGCATTGTTGAAGGAGCTGGAGATTCAAGAGTTTTATTGCTGTAATTGTTGCGCACATGACAATAAAATAACTTGACGAGTGGTGGGAAGCCAACTAGCTAGACCTGATTTACCAAGGATAGACTGGCACGATCACAAGATAGGAAGCTAGCCAGCTAGCTAATAATCTTCACAATCATGTAGGTTAACCTCCACCATGTACAAACTAGCTTAAAATGCATTGATACAAAAGCAATTTAATAAGGCAGTCAGCTGAAATTCTAAACAGCTTTAAATACTCTCTTTAATTAACTTTCAAATGTTTGACATTGGCGGCCTGCCACAGCACACGCATTACAGAATTCAGTCAGTTCAAAAGTTAACGGCATTAATAGCTCACTGGGTTATGTTAGCTAGGCTGTTTGTCATATTAGTTCCACGACAAACTGCGTTAAACTAAGAACCTGCGTTTACAAACAATATATTAACATAACAACAATTAGTTTCTTTATATTTACAAATTGGGTTGCTGACGAACTAAATGGTCGGGTTGACTGAAATCGCTGATAAATGCATCCACTCACCTCACCTCGTCTCCTTTCCTCGACCGAACAGATCCGCCGCTTGGTTTAGTTCGCCGTCGTCGTTGTGTATGTGGTCCCCGTTTGGTCTACATTTAATATGTTGTCTATTACTGGAAAACACCATACTATTGCTGATTCAATTTCTCAATACAAAAAGTGTCCATATAGGGCGCCATGCATTAATATTTACACAGTCGGACTGTTAGACATAATTACAACTCAGTGTTAAGTTAATTTGGAACCTTGAAATTTACATTTCATTGAACCGACTTAAAAACCTGAGTTGGAATACTGAAAACTCGTACAATTCAGTTAAAATTGCATAAATCGTTATGTTAAGTTGAAGTAAATGAAAGAAAGAAGTTACCATGACATATTGATCAAATCATGTTTTACAGTGCAGCTTTTCTTCCTCTACTTCCTGACGTGATGTTATTAAGTAGTCAGACTACTTTTATAGTGCCTATCTGTGTCATCAGTTCAACTCCAAGATTCATCAGCAACTTTTCCCAAGCAGTGCCCTGGGGGCTTACTCTAGAGAGAGAGAGAGAGAGAGAGAGAGAGATAATATAATATAGCCATAATATGACATTTGACAGTTCTATATTCCTTTGGAACTTTTGTGAGTGTAATGTTTATTGTAAATGTTTTATTGTTTATTTCACTTTTATTTATTATCTATTTCACTTGCTTTGGCAATGTAAACATATGTTTCCCATGCCAATAAAGCCCGTTGAATTGAGAGAGAGAGAGAGAGAGAGA
This sequence comes from Thymallus thymallus, assembly GCA_023634145.1. NCBI lineage: Eukaryota > Metazoa > Chordata > Actinopteri > Salmoniformes > Salmonidae > Thymallus > Thymallus thymallus. The sequence continues at coordinate 28,630,992 of CM042378.1, forward strand.
GAGAGAGAGATATCTCTGACAGACTAGCTAGAAAGCATAATTAACCACAAGGTGACCTTGAAATGTACCGTTACAGACCTGCTATTGGATGGGCTCCCACCTTACAGCAGTAGCCATGGTGTTGGCATCTCAAACAAATAGGTGAATTCAAACATGTAGGCCTAAGCATCTTGAACATTATTTTTGAATGCCTTTCAGGGCTAAGATAACATCCAATGCTAAATCACGCTCAGAGCAGCAGACACAATAACCATTCACGTCTCCAGCCACAGGCAGCAGCCTGATACATTTACCCCATTACAGCTTTAGGATTTCCACATTTTCATAGAGCTTTTTTATTGCAACTACCACTTTGTACTCCCCCCTGAAAGGCCTGTGATGCTGTTTATCACTCACCACTGTTACCCCACCCAGTCTCCTTGAGCTGCACTAGGACTGCCTCCCCTCTGCACACAGAGCCCAGAGCTGCAGCTATGAAAGCCCTAATTGAATAACGATTCAGCAGTTGGTGGCTGCGAGCCAGGGTCTTCATGCCTTAAACACTAAATTGCTTTTACGCTCTATTTTTTGTGTGTCACCGTATCTGAACTATAAGCTTGGCTCAATGTAGGAAATGTGTAGCTGAGTTATAGAATCTTCCGTCCCCTGCTGTAGATCTGGCCTCTGGTAGCTACATTAGAGTAAGCAGAGCTCCTGGCCTAGATCCCAGCATGGCTACAGTATAACTAGTGGTACAGTAAAAGCCCTGGGTCCTGATCTCTGATGATGAATGAATGCTACCTGATAGCTGTGATTCTTTCTGACATTCGTTCTGACAGCCTGTGTTGATCACAGCTAATCTCCACGTCCTCATAGCAGACCCTAGTGGTTGATCCTCCCTCCCTCCCTCCCTCCCTCCCTCCCTCCCTCCCTCCCTCCCTCCCTCCCTCCCTCCCTCCCTCCCTCCCTCCCATAATGATTTGTGAAGGTACAGTTGTCCATACCAGATATTCCACTGTTCTCATAGCCTGGAGGCCTTCTCTGTACGGATCTAAATCATCCCTAGACTGGACCCATGCTTCCTATTCCCCTCAGGCATGTCCACTATCAGTGACCTCTCTCTGGCATCCAGGATCAGCCAGGATTACTGACTGACTCACTGCAGTAAGACAGACTGAGGCGGGGACAGGGACCAATGGCTATGATGCTAGAGAGAAGAATGTCCTGCAATCTGTACTGTGGACCAGATGCCCCTTTATTCATGCTCAACATAAACCTGTCAGTGGTTTATTACAGCATACTGTATGTTTATGTAATGGGACTATGCGTTAGTAATATAACACAGAATTGTCTCTACTATAGCCAGACTGTCTTCTGTCAGGAGTGTGCCACTGCTGAACAGTAGCCTCAGTAGGGATTGTGTGTGTGTGTAGAGCATGTTAGAAGGGGGTCTGGCCAGAGTAAATAACAGTTAAATATCAGAGAGGACATGCCACCTGGGACGTATTGACATTTATGAAACACTTGTGAAGGGTTTTCCCAGGGGTAGGCTAATTACCATAATTCATCTCTGTTAATTGACGTTGCTGTGTTCTTGGGCCGATTTCCATTTCTAGCCTGTTGGCTGCACACTGGATACCTGGACAGGACAATTGTTATGTGTTCAGATGGTATAGTGGGTGTTATAGGTTAGTCTCTCTCAGGAGCGGTCAGTCGTCATGAGCAGGAAATTACTTTTTAATGGCAGACTAGGCACATGCTCACTGCTGCGGATGTCTAGAAGAGGCCTCTCTGTATAATTTTTCCCGTCATTAATTTGGACAAAATATTTACTGTGCATCACAAGGCAAGCCTTTACGTCCTGGTTTAGTTTTGTGTTTTGGGGCATTATTTATTTGACCTTATTCCACTCTGCTGGACTCTGGCCATGCCCCACTCCCCAGACCCATACTCGTGCCTTTGAGACTCTGCCACAGGAGTTGTGGTTCCTTTGAGACTGAGTCACATTCAGTAACCATAAATAAGACCTACATCTCCATCCCTCTATGCATGCACATACACACCCTCACACTATCACACTGTTATACTATTGTGCACCTCTTGGCATCGATGGAGATGTGTTGAGATTCTTCAGTCAGACGTTACCGTTGAACCCTTGACCAAACGCTGTAGCTGAAAATCCCCCTCAACACCCAGCTGTCCAGAGATTTGTTTCAGAATGTGTTTGGCTGAACATTTAGAATAGCTAGGAGCTGTTAAGGTCATCAGCTCAGCAGACAAATACTGAAATCTAAAACGGCACTAAACAGTTGAGCGTATCTGTCTCTGCCATCTCCTAAATAACATTTAAGAAGTATTACGTGTTTTCTGGCTGTGTCCTGCCTCCCTGACTCTCTGGCAGCCCTTCAGAGCTTGCTCTGGTTCTTGGCTCTCTGCCCAAGTGCCATACTCTCTATGGCAGGGCTGTGCCAGCTAAGTGTACTAGTCATGCCCGTCCCCCTCCTCTCCGCCTCCCTCTATCAAATGTTTGTGACCTTGGGGAGAGAGTGCACCACTACCGCCCCTCTATCGAGGGATCATAGATAGTCCTTGAGCAAGGCACTTAACCCTAATTGCTCATGCAAGTCACTCTGGATAAGAGTGTCTGCTAAATGGAAAACATTCAGCCCTCTGCACTTTTACAGTGAGCTCACATACTTTATGGCTATAAACTACTGGTGTAATTTGGTAATCCCTGAAAGATATGTTTATTTTTTGTCCATTTGTTAAAACAGTCCTATGAATTTTCCTTTTGCCAATATCCTTTCTCTATCTACCAGTAGAGCAGAATTCAGTAGAGAGAGCATTACCGTTCAGTAGAGAGAGCATTACCGTTTCCATCCCCTGTTGGGAAATAAATGTTCCAACATATTCAATTACCCCGTGGAACCTCTCCTGCTTCTCTGGCGGTGTTGATTTGATGTGTCATTGATATCACACTGGCCAAACCTCAATACAAATCGGCAGTGCCACAAAACAAAAACAAGAGGTAATTGCTTTTATTCTCTTGTCCTGTGTTTCCTGAATCCCAGCCTTGACTCTGTAGTACTGGGGTTCTGTTCAGTCATAGAGGAGTTAGGTCTGACTGTAGTACTGGGGTTCTGTTCAGTCATAGAGGAGTTAGGTCTGACTGTAGTACTGGGGTTCTGTTCAGTCATAGAGGAGTTAGGTCTGACTGTAGTTCTGGGGTTCTGTTCAGTCATAGAGGAGTTAGGTCTGACTGTAGTACTGGGGTTCTGTTCAGTCATAGAAGAGTTAGGTCTGACTGTAGTACTGGGGTTCTGTTCAGTCATAGAGGAGTTAGGTCTGACTGTAGTACTGGGGTTCTGTTCAGTCATAGAGGAGTTAGGTCTGACTGTAGTACTGGGGTTCTGTTCAGTCATAGAGGAGTTAGGTCTGACTGTAGTACTGGGGTTCTGTTCAGTCATAGAGGAGTTAGGTCTGACTGTAGTACTGGGGTTCTGTTCAGTCATAGAGGAGTTAGGTCTGACTGTAGTACTGGGGTTCTGTTTTAATTACAGCTCCTCTGCACCTGTCCCTGCTCAGTGAATGACATGCATGACTCCTATACCCTGCATTACTGTTGTCCCCTGGGATCAGGGCTGTTTTCTCATCCTTCCACTGGCTCCAATCAGGGTTGTTATAAATACACGCGTAAATGCAAAGTTTGGGAGCTTTTGTCAGACAGCCAGAGACGGTTGGAGAGAGTGACAGCTCTTCTGTCTCCACACCCAGTAGTCTGAACGTCCCCCCCATCTGCCTGTAGTCCACACAGACCCATCATGACAGGCTGCTTCCTCTAACAAGGCTCTCATATCAGTCCATCCCTTAAACAAGAAGATGAACTGTATTTATCCCCCAGGAATCAGATGACTTGGCCTTCATGGCCCTTAGTGGACTTTGACAGGTTTTCTGAGTGTCTAATGACGTGTGCTGGGGCAGCTTGACATGGGGGACAGGAGTGCTACAACTCATCCTAAATTGAGTCACTTGGGCCTCGGCTGAAAATTAATTGTTTTCTTCTTTTCAACACCATTGTACGGCTGACACACCTTATCAACCTCACAATTGCAGACAGCGTTATAGGCCTACTCCTTTGGGAAACACCTAGCTTGTATGTTCACGGTCTTTCCTCACATTTAGTGATGTACTTGAGAAAATTGCAATTAGAAGGAAAACCACTTGAAATAATTGAAAGGTTGATTTAATGTAGTTCCTCCTCCCCCTGACTTACCATGAGCCCTATCACACCCCTCACCCTCACCTCCATGTTGTCATGCTGCCTGCTATCTTCCATCTGGATCGGCCCTGTGTGGAAAAAGCCTGGAGCCAGAGCAGGAAATACTGCTGCCATTGTTTTAACTCCAGACTGGGGCCCTAGAGCAGGATGGGCCCCAGCCTCCCAGAGGAGCACTGTCCTGGGCCGCTTCACTCCCAACCTGGCCTCCATCGCCAGGGGAGCTCCATGGATGGCTTTCCCAGCTGACAGAGTGAGGAGCTGGGGCTGGTGCTCCCGGCCTGAGGTCCTCCTCTGGGTCCTCTTCTGATGAGTGATGGGGATTATGCCAGCACCCAGGAGCCTCTACTGGCACCCTACAACACCCCCTGCTGAGAACTAGTGAGGGCAGCTTGGTTTGATTGCAGCATCAGTAGATCTGTCACCTGGATGTCTCACATCCAGACAGGCATCGCATCAACATTCTGCTGAAAGGCTAAGGCCAGGATAATAATGGGATTTTGTTCTTACGCTTAACATGAACGAGAGACGTATTGTACATGTCAAATTACAGGAGTAGCCATTTTAACCCCTGTAAACACACAGTACACACTAGTCTCTGTCATAGCAACAACCCAACACACCAATGGAAGGAGCTAGACGGTTAATTTGGGGAGATAGTAGTGTTGAGTTTCAGCTGTGTGTCTAAACCCTGAGCTAGGACTTGTAATGTTTGCTTCAATAAAAGTGGCAGTAATTTTAATGGTGGCTGTATCACAACAGTAATGGTAGCCCACTCTGTTTGGTAAACTGAGACAAAGAGAGCTTCAAGAAAAGAGACCATAAAGATATCAATCCCACTGTCCTTCCCTCTCCCCCTCCCCCCAGCCTCCCTATACACACCCACACAGGGAGCCTTAACACCCTCCCCCAGCCTCCCTATACACACCCACACAGGGAGCCTTAACACCCTCCCCCAGCCTCCCTATACACACCCACACAGGGAGTCTTAATCCCCCTCCCCCAGCCTCCCTATACACACCCACACAGGGAGTCTTAATCCCCCTCCCCCCAGCCTTCCTATACACACCCACACAGGGAGTCTTAATCCCCCTCCCCCAGCCTCCCTATACACACCCACACAGGGAGTCTTAATCCCCCTCCCCCCAGCCTTCCTATACACACCCACACAGGGAGCCTTAACACCCTCCCCCAGCCTTCCTATACACACCCACACAGGGAGCCTTAAACCCCCTCCCACCAGCCTCCCTATACACACCCACACAGGGAGTCTTAATCCCCCTCCCACCAGCCTCCCTATACACACCCACACAGGGAGCCTTAAACCCCCTCCCACCAGCCTCCCTATACACACCCACACAGGGAGCCTTAAACCCCCTCCCACCAGCCTCCCTATACACACCCACACAGGGAGCCTTAAACCCCCTCCCACCAGCCTCCCTATACACACCCACACAGGGAGTCTTAATCCCCCTCCCACCAGCCTCCCTATACACACCCACACAGGGAGCCTTAAACCCCCTCCCACCAGCCTCCCTATACACACCCACACAGGGAGCCTTAATCCTGGCTCTCAGCAGTGTAAGCAATAGCCTAACATTAAAAACAGACCCCTGATCTGTAACAACTGGCAGAGTTATTCACACTGTGCATTTCCTGCCTGTAATTCCACCTGATCTGCAGGGCACCGGGTACCTGTCCTGTCTTTCCCATGTTTTAGTCCCTCTCTGTTAGCCTAAGAGTTTATCACACAGTCTTTAATATAGTTAGCTTCACAAGTGGTATCTGTTGTCATGTCCTGCCTCATTTGGACCCATGTTCTCTTCATAATTCCTGTACATGCTGTCATTGGCTGGTGCGGAGTGGGCACAGTGGGTAGTGGGTAAGGGCATGTCTCCCAGTCTCCTCTCGCCCACCCCAGGGCCACAGCCCTGCTGCTATCTCAGCCGTAAATCCCCCTGCAGTCCCCTAATCAAACGTTAATGGGCCGGCTGATAGGGAGAGCCCCGCCACGCTCTGCCTCGCTCTACCTGCGCTGTCACAGCCATAGCCCATATCACACTACAGCTCTGCAGCCCTGCTCTGCTGGAGGTCTGGAGGAACAATTCAACTTTGTCACTGTTTATGAGTTGATAGACCTTGAATGATAGAATGTCTTTATAGCTGGAATTATGGTGGTCTACCCGTCATTACAAGTTTAAAGGGTAATGACACACACACACACACACACCTCGCTGGGTCATTAGGTTCTGAGGTGAGATTAGTTACGATGATGTCACCTGTTAAGGTCACTGCATTATCATATATAGCTAGAGGCACAAACATGTCTATCATTATCCCAAACTGGCGCAGAGGACAAACGGCAGTGACAACAGATCTAAATGTGCCTGTGTTGCTTCACTGTCCCTCTGCCTCCTGTAAGGTCTCTGGGGGAGAGGGTAGGCAGACTGCTGGCTCTCCTCTTCCTCAGTCCCTGCCAAGACAGCAGCAGTGAAGTGAAAAGCATATTTCCATTTGAAGTTAGGATAGTCACTGGAGCTCAACTTATTATACAGATGTAGGAACTTAATTTGATCACTCTTGTGTTGCTGATCATTTTCCTGCACTAACATGGTTCAATGATCAGTATTGCACTTTTCATGTAGCCTACTTTTGTCCTGCTAATATCCTAACCACTGATCAAACAACATTTTGGACTAAACATTAAAATCCTGTTGCTTCTGGATTATTTTGCTGCGACAATACTGGTCAAAATAAGATCCTACACCTGTAGCTGCTGGGTGATACTTTCATTCTCTCTCTCAATTAAATTCAAAGGGCTTTATTGGCATGGGAAACATATGTTAACATTGCCAAAGCAAGTGAAATAGATAACAAACAATGAAATAAACAATAAACAATAAAAAATTAACAGTAAACATTACTCTCACATAAGTTCCAAAGGAATAGAGACATTTCACATGTCATATTATGTCAATATACATTGTTGTTACGATGTGCAAATAGTTAAAGTAGAAAAGGGAAAATAAATAAACATGGGTTGTATTTACAATGCCGTTTGTTCTTCACTGGTTGCCTTTTATTTTTCCAGGCAAGTCAGTTATTTACAATGACGGCCTACCCCGGCCAATGCTGGGCCAATTGTGCGCCGCCCTATGGGACTCCCAATCACGGTCGGATGTGATACAGCCTGGATTCAAACCAGGGTCTGTAGTGATGCCTCTAAGACCACTGCATCACCCAGGAGCCACTTGGTTTCCCTTTTCTTGTGGCAACAGGTCACAAATCTTCCTCCTGTGATGGCACACTGTGGTATTTCACCCAGTAGATAAGTGAGTTTATTTATTTATTTGTTTTCAAATTCTGTGTAATCTGAGGGAAATATGTGTCTCTAATATGGTCATACATTTGGCAGGAGGTTAGGAAGTGCAGTATATCTGATTTTGCGTTGGGGGTACATGGGTTTTTAATTGCAAAACCCCATGTACCTATTGATCGGCTTGGTAAAGGACTGTTGTCTTATTCACAGAACTAGTCCCAGTGAATAGTCTACACATGGTCTTGGTTTTGACTGTCTCATCATGGTTCCTATCAGGATCTCCTATATTTGGTCTTGGTTTTGACTGTCTCATCATGGTTCCTATCAGGATCTCCTATATTTTCATGACAGTAATCAGAGCTGTCAGACCCCTTCACTTTTTCCACAGTTTGTCTCATCACTCTACACACAATACCCCATAATGACGAAGCAGAAACAGGTTTTTAGAATTTTTTCTAAAATGTATGAAGAATAAAAAAACGGAAATATCACATTTACATAAGTATTCAGACCCTTTACTCAGTACTTTGTTGAAGTACCTTTGGCAGAGATTACAGCCTCAAGTCTTCTTGGGTATGACACTATAAGCTTGGCACAACTGTATTTGGGGAGTTTCTCTCATTCTTCTCTGCAGATCCTCTCAAGCTCTGTCAGGTTGGATGGATGGGGAGCGTCGCTGCACAGCTATTGTCAGGTCTCTCCAGAGATGTTCGATCGGGTTCAAGTACGGGCTCTGGCTGGGCCACTCAAGGACATTCAGAGACTTGTCCCGAAGCCACTCCTGTGTTGTCTTGGCTGTGTGCTTAGGGTCGTTGCCCTGTTGGAAGGTAAACCTTCGCCCCAGTCTGAGGTCCTGTGCGCTCTGGAGCAAGTTTTCATCAAGGATTTCTCTGTACTTTGCTGCGAGAGAGACCTTTGATCAGAGTTATTCAGAGACTACTGGTGAGCAGAGAGAGTGTGAGAGGACTGGGGCATGTTCGATCAGAAAGGGTTCAGACTGCTCTCTTCTCTGGGTGGATCTGCTAACAGTTACTGGGGGGTTGGTGGTGTGTTGTTCATTACTAAGAAGCTTTTAGAAGTTAGAAGTTAGAGAGGAGGATTATCACAGAGGATTGTAGCTTTTTTAATTACTTCCATAGTGAGCCCCAGCCCAGCCCAGCTTCCTTCAAGCTCATCTCTAGTGTGTGTGTTTGTGTGTGTGTGTGTGTGTGTGTGTGTGTGTGCGTGTGCGTGTGCGTGCATACAGTGTGTATGTGCTTGTGTGTGATTAGAGTAGAATGTGGCAGGAGAAAGAGAGGGTTAAAACAAATAGAAGAATCTAGCCTGAGGCACCAATCGATCAGATGCTAGCAGTAGAATTCCCAGCAACCCACTGGTGAGGCTGTGGATCACATTAGTTAATCTCACATTCTATGTCAGGAGAGAGGAGAGGAGTGGAGGCGAAGAAGGAGAGGAGGGGGGTAGGATGAAGGAAGAGGAGAGTAGGGGAGGAGTTAGATGAGGAGAGAGGAGAGTAGGGGAGGGGTTAGATGAGAGTGGCGGAGGGGTTAGATGAGGAGAGTAGGGGAGGGGTTAGATGAAGAAGAGAGGAGAGGAGAGTAGGGGAGGGGTTAGATGAGAGGAGAGGAGAGTAGGGGAGGGGTCAGATGAGGGGAGAGGAGAGTAGGGGAGGGGTTAGATGAGAGGAGAGGAGAGTAGGGGAGGGGTTAGATGAGGAGAGTAGGGGAGGGGTTAGATGAGGGGAGAGGAGAGTAGGGGAAGGGTTAGATGAGAGGAGAGGAGAGTAGGGGAGGGGTTAGATGAAAATGAGAGGAGAGGAGAGTAGGGGAGGGGTTAGATGAGGGGAGAGGAGAGTAGGGGAGGGGTTAGATTAAGGGAGAGAAGAGTAGGGGAGGGGTTAGATGAGGATAGAGGAGAGTAGGGGAGGGGTTAGATGAGGATAGAGGAGAGTAGGGGAGGGGTTAGATGAGGGAAGAGGAGAGTAGGGGAGGGGTTAGATGAGGGGAGAGGAGAGTAGGGGAGGGGTTAGATTAAGGGAGAGAAGAGTAGGGGAGGGGTTAGATGAGGATAGAGGAGAGTAGGGGAGGGGTTAGATGAGGATAGAGGAGAGTAAGGGAGGGGTTAGATGAGGGAAGAGGAGAGTAGGGGAGGGGCTAGATGAGGGAAGAGGAGAGTAGGGGAGGGGTTAGATGAGGGAAGAGGAGAGTATTTTAATTTTTTTATTTAACCTTTATTTAACAAGGAACGTCAGTTAAGAACAAATTCTTATTTACAATGACGGCCTACCTACAAGGTCAGCCATAGTAGTATGGCGCCACTGGAGCAAATTAGGGTTAAATGCCTTGCTCAAGGACACATCAACAGGGTTTTTTTCCCACCTCGTCGGCTCAGGTTATCGAGCCAGCGACCTTTCGGTTATTGGCCAAACACTCTAACTGCTAGGCTACCTGCCGCACAGAGTAGGGGAGGGGTTAGATGAAGGGAGAGGAGAGTAGGGGAGGGGTTAGATGAGAAGAGAAGAGAGTAGGGGAGGGGTTAGATGTGGGGAGAGGAGAGTAGGGGAGGGGTTAGATGAGAAGAGAAGAGAGTAGGGGAGGGGTTAGATGTGGGGAGAGGAGAGTAGGGGAGGGGTTAGATGAGAAGAGAAGAGAGTAGGGGAGGGGTTAGATGTGGGGAGAGGAGAGTAGGGGAGAGGTTAGATGTGGGGAGAGGAGAGTAGGGGAGGGGTTAGATGAGCAGAGAGCAGAATAGGGGAGGAGTTAGATGAACGAAGAGGAGAGCAGAGGAGACGAGCGTGGAGGTAAGAGGAGAAAGGCGTCGGTGGTTATACTAAAGAAAGAGTTGAATTGGCTGTTACGGTATATCAGTGGACTGCACACTCTGCTACTCTGCTGTTTCTATCTTGTTGGCATGTGTGTTTGTGTTATAGTGCTCCATAGGCCATTTATCTTCCTGGTGCGGGGTAATGGAACTGAAGTAACACACTGTCTTCACCCCTGGGAAGGGATTAGTGACCCCACCTCCCCCTCACCAAGGTGTCTGTCAAACATCTTTCAAACACTAGCACTGTGTGACTTAGATGTGAACAAACACACACATGCACGTTCACACACATGCTAATGGCCTCACTCATATATCACTTGAATGCATTTAGTCCAAGCAAGAGTATACCGAAAACAACTTGCTAGTAAAAACTTTAACACCATCAGATCAATTCTAAGCCTGCAGCCGTGAACAGCCAGGAAAACAGGAGAAAAACACTAACTTCTGCACAGCTCTGTCCCACAATTTGGCCAATCTAAATGGTAGTGTGTCTAATAGTGCAAACTCCTGCCTTCAGAAGGATCTAAATTGAGCAAGAAATAAATCAATGGGGAGGGGAGAGCAAGCAGATAGACTGCAGAGCTCTTCAAAGGCCTGTTTAATAAAACATACTGGCCTGCCTGTATTCTCTGGTGAAGGGCGGTGGTGGGTGTCGGGCGGCGGCAGAGTCTTGGATGTATAGCCTAGCAAGGGGTGTTAGCATACCTCTTACCCCTGATGATGTGAATTGCAGGCTGACCAAAGAGCTGGGCCGCGCTAGCCTGGTTAGCATGCAGGCTGCAAGATCAAAGTGATGCGATGGGTGTACTAATGGTGTTTAATTAGGAGTGATTGAGACAGATAGATTCAACGGACTCAAACATCTGAGACGGACGCTTACATGTTTTTCTGTGGGCTTTATTCAATTGGGGTGTTTCTCCCTCTCTTTTCTCTCTGTAACACCCACACACAGACATGCAGTAATAACTCCCTGAGCATCTCTTCAGAAGTGAAATTCCCTAATAATTACAGTAATACCCACTCATCAGTAAGAAACCAGTGTAGGAATGAGAGAACGACCGATAATTGACCTAGCCGATATATCGGGCTGATACTGGCCTTTTCTAGTCTGTTAGCTCTCGGCCCTTCTCTATCGGCTTTGCATAGCAAAACTACATAGCAAAACTACATAGCAAAACTACAGCAGCAAGCTAGTTCATTCTCAAACAGAAAGGTGCAGTATTGGAGGAATTTAGGAATTGACACAGTGTCCAAAATCAAACTCCTCTTGCAAATATTAGTTTATTTAATTGACTAAACTAAGGCGTGCCCGGACATGCAACCCTTTCATCTGTGGTGTTCGCTAGCTAGCTATATTAGCTACTATGCTAGTTGGCTAAATAAGCATGGTGCTAAGATATCAGGGGGGCGCTAATAGCCAACATAATGTATTTTTTTATTTTAAAATTGATGCGTACACGGCTGTCTGGGAAATTCTGTCGTCTGAATTTTCTAGTTTAATGATATTACATTTCGTAATAAAGTATTGGCCATCGGCCTCCTTGACTCACAACAATCGGTATCGGCATCAGCCCTAAAAAATCCATATTACTTTCACAACACTGTTGCAAGGATATTGCTCCACCTTACTGCCATTTCATACAGACTTCACCATCACCATTTCCTCTGATATTCCACTTAAACATGAACAGTAAATACGCAGTACAAGCAACATAGCACCATAATAAAGCCTGCAGTAAGGGAGTGGTTATGAGTGAATAGGGTACAGTGAGTCTACTCTGTATTTTGGGGTAGTGAGTTAATGATGTTCCGTTGGCTCCTCTTCCTGTTTGAGTAGTGATTCATCTGGACCCGGCGTCGCCTGCCTCTAATTTTGCTGACTTCCCTCTAATCATGGCCCACCACAGGAAGATGCGCTCTCAGCACCATGTTTTAAGGGGAGTGGGGGGATGAGTGGGGGATGGGTGGAGAAGAGAGGGCACTGAGATGAGGCAGTGTGGCAAGTCCACGGGATGCTGGGTAAATTAATTGTGGCCCTGTGCCGCCAATTAGTCCCAGCTCCCTTTAATTAGTGCTGAATGGGCTCCACAATGAATGTGGGGAGATACAGGGTGCAGAGACACACACACAGACCTGACATCTTCTATCCCTCAGGCATTAACGGCACCATGCTCATTTTCATTTAAAGCAGGTCTGATAGCCACAGCTCACTGGTCTCAGAACAGCCTGACATGTCATTAGGGTTTACACCTCCTGGCTGCCATGTTGCTGCCTTTGTGTTGCCACATGTATTGGCTTCTACTCGCTTCTACTGGGTCTTTACTCATGTGGTCCTTTGTGGCTCAGCCTGTAGAGTATGGTGTGTGCAAAACCTTGGGTTGTGGGTTTGATTCCCATTTGTGCTATCCATAAGTAAAATGTATGCATGCATGACTGTTATTCAGTTTTGATAAGAGTGTCTGATAAATGGATAAACAGTATACAGTGGGGAGAACAAGTATTTGATACACTGCCGATTTTGCAGGTTTTCCCACTTACAAAGCATGTAGAAGTCTGTAATTTTTATCATAGGTACTCTTCAACTGTGAGTGACGGAATCTAAAACAAAAATACAGAAAATCACATTGCATGACTTTTAAGTAATTAATTTGCATTTTATTGCATGACATAAGTATTTGATACATCAGAAAAGCAGAACTTAGTATTTGGTACAGAAACCTTTGTTTGCAATTACAGAGATCATACGTTTCCTGTAGTTCTTGACCAGGTTTGCGCACACTGCAGCAGGGATTTTGGCCCACTCCTCCATACAGATCCTTCAGGTTTCAGAGCTGTCGCTGGGCAATACAGACTTTCAGCTCCCTCCAAAGATTTTCTATTGGGTTCAGGTCTGGAGACTGGCTAGGCCACTCCAGGACCTTGAGATGCTTCTTACGGAGCCACTCCTTAGTTGCCCTGGCTGTGTGTTTTGGGTCGTTGTCATGCTGGAAGACCTAGCCACGACCCATCTTCAATGCTCTTACTGAGGGAAGGAGGTTGTTGGCCAAGATCTCGCGATACATGGCCCCATCCATCCTCCCCTCAATACGGTGCAGTCGTCCTGTCCCCTTTGCAGAAAAGCACCTCCATGCTTCACGGTTGGGATGGTGTTCTTGGGGTTGTACTCATCCTTCTTCTTCCTCCAAACACGGCGAGTGGAGTTTAGACCAAAAAGCTCAATTTTTGTCTCATCAGACCACATGACCTTCTCCCATTCCTCCTCTGGATCATCCAGATGGTCATTGGCAAACTTCAGACGGGCCTGGACATGCGCTGGCTTGAGCAGGGGGACCTTGCGTGCGCTGCAGGATTTTAATCCATGACGGCGTAGTGTGTTACTAATGGTTTTCTTTGAGACTGTGGTCCCAGCTCTCTTTAGGTCATTGACCAGGTCCTGCCGTGTAGTTCTGGGCTGATCCCTCACCTTCCTCATGATCATTGATGCCCCACGAGGTGAGATCTTGCATGGTGCCCCAGACCGAGGGAGATTGACCGTCATCTTGAACTTCTTCCATTTTCTAATAATTGCGCCAACAGTTGTTGCCTTCTCACCAAGCTGCTTGCCTATTGTCCTGTAGCCCATCCCAGCCTTGTGCAGGTCTACAATTTTATCCCTGATGTCCTTACACAGCTCTCTGGTCTTGGCCATTGTGGAGAGGTTGGAGTCTGTTTGATTGAGCGTGTGGACAGGTGTATTTTATACAGGTAACGAGTTCAAACAGGTGCAGTTAATACAGGTAATGAGTGGAGAACAGGAGGGCTTCTTAAAGAAAAACTAACAGGTCTGTGAGAGCCGGAATTCTTACTGGTTGGTAGGTGATCAAATACTTATGTCATGCAATAAAATGCCAATGAATTATTTAAAAATCATACAATGTGATTTTCTGGATTTTTGTTTTAGATTACGTCTCTCACAGTTTAAGTGTACCTATGATAAAAATTACAGACCTCTACATGCTTTGTAAGTAGGAAAACCTGCAAAATCGGCAGTGTATCAAATACTTGTTCTCCCCACTGTATACTGTATGTCTCTTGATTGGGAGGTGTGTCTCCGTGAGGTGTGTCTGTTCTTGCTCTTCATACCTCTCCCCCTCTCATTTCTACCTCATGTCTTTGATGTGGAAAATGACAGGGGTACATAGCTGGAGCGATGCTTTGCTCAGCAGGAGACGTTACTGTATTTAATGAAAGTCTCTAAAGGACAAGTTACAGTATGATGTAATGACAGGGTGACATCACTCTGAGACTGGTTGTTGAGCTGCTCTGTGCTGCTGTGTGTATCATCAGCACCTGCCTAGGATGACTTACTTACATAACCTATTGAAATGTCACCACTACCGTTTCTCTCTGTTCCTATGTATCACTCCTCATGTATTGTCATGTCATCTTCAGAATAACACATACACATACAGATGATGTAATAGTTTTAATGGTAGTGGTGGGAAAAGTACCCATTTGTCATACTTATGTAAAAGAAAAGAAAATCAAATACAATTGTATTTGTCACAACAGGTGTAGACCTTACCGTGAAACGCTTACTTACAACCCCTAACCAACAATGCAGTTTTATGAAAAATAAGAGTTAAAAAATAAGTAACACAATAAAATAACAATAACAAGTCTATATACAGGGGTAGAGGTAGAGAGTCAATGTGCGTGGGTACGTTGGTTAGTCGAGGTAATTGAGGTAATATGTACATGTAGGTAGAGTTAAAGTGACTATGCAGAAATAATAAACAGGGAGTAGCAGCAGCGTAAAGGGTCAATGTAAATAGTCTGGGTAGCCATTTTATTAACTGTTCAGCAGTCTTATGGCTTGGGGGTAGAAGCTGTTAAGGAGCCTTTTGGTCCTAGACTTGGCGCTCCGGTACCGCTTGCCGTGCAGTAGCTTGACCCCAGAGATGTACTGGGCCGCACGCACTACCCTCTGTAGCGCCTTGCAGTCGGATACCGAGCAGTTGCCATACCAGGCGGTGATGCAACCAGTCAGTCAGTCAGTCAAAAGATCAGTCAGTCAACGATACCTTAATAGAAAATGACTCAAGTAAAAGTGAAAGTCACCCAGTGAAATACTACTTTAGTAAAAGTATCAAAAGCAAATGTAATTGCTAAAATATACTTAGGTATCAAAAGTAAAAGTATAAATAATTTCAAATCAGACAGCACCATTTTCTTGTTTTTCTTATTTACGGATTGCCAGGGGCACACTCCAACACCAAGACATCATTTACAAATGAAGCATGTTTGTTTAGTGAGTCTGCCAAAACAGAGGCAGTAGCGATGACCAGGGATGTTCTCTTGATAAGTGTGTGAATTAGACTATTTCCCTGTCCTTCGAAGCATTCAAAATGGGTGTCAGGGAAAATGTATGGAGTAAAAAGTACATAATTCTCTTAAGGAATGTAGTGAAGTAAAAGTACAAGTTGTCAAATATATAAATAGTAAAGTAAAGTACAGATACCCCAAAAAACTACTTAAGGTACTTTCAAGTATTTTTACTTT
This sequence comes from Thymallus thymallus, assembly GCA_023634145.1. NCBI lineage: Eukaryota > Metazoa > Chordata > Actinopteri > Salmoniformes > Salmonidae > Thymallus > Thymallus thymallus. The sequence continues at coordinate 28,646,930 of CM042378.1, forward strand.
AGTACTTTACACCACTGGTTAAGTATAGGGTAAATAGTCCTAGCTGGCCTGTTGACCCCTAAAATCAAGTGTTCTCAACTCTCTTTCCTCTTTTCTTCCCAGGATCCCGTCTGCGCCAGGAGGACTCCCCACCCCGGATCGTGGAGCACCCCTCTGACCTGATTGTGTCCAAGGGGGAGCCCGCCACCCTCAACTGCAAGGCGGAGGGGCGGCCCAGCCCCACGGTGGAGTGGTACAAGGACGGGGAGCGAGTTGAAACGGACCGGGACAACCCTCGATCTCAACGCATGCTGCTGCCCAGCGGCTCCCTCTTCTTCCTACGTATCGTCCACGGACGACGCTCCAAACCGGATGAGGGCTCCTACGTCTGCGTCGCCCGCAACTACCTGGGAGAAGCCGCCAGCCACAATGCCTCGCTGGAAGTAGCATGTAAGTGCAGCTCGTGTTGGAGCTTTTCGTATTTTCCTCTGCGGTCTCTGCTGCCTCTGGGGCCTCTGGGGCCTCTGGATTTGGTGTGAATGGAAGGGAAGGGAAGGGGGTTTAGACTGGAGCTGGGGCTGAATAGAAGACTCCAGTTTCCTACTCTATTTTCCCTCTCAATGTGCTCATTGAGTTGGATAATCTCACAGGAGAGGGTTCAGGATGTGTTAGGCCCATTGGCCCCAGTAGGCCTTAGGAGGCCTGGGGGAAGAGTGGCCTGATCATCCCAGGGTGAGTGCTCCTGTAAAAGGGGTCAGGAGCTACAATAGGAACAAAGCTCTTTCTGTTGTCCTGCTAGCTCTGGTGTTTGTCAGGGAGATGGATCAGAGTTTTAATACACAAACCAGTTCAGTCATTGTATCTGTGTTTGGTCATCTTTTAGTGGAGAGAGGTGCCTCAGTTGTTTCATTGGTTGTAGACTAGACTAGTGGAGCTCCTCTTTATTGCCTGCTACACTTAATGATGGACCTGCTTTGATGTGGAGGGGACATTCCATCGTCGTGAGGGTCAGTGACTACACTGAAAGGTTTGGGACAAAAAACTGTGAATAATATACTGTACAAGTGTATCACAACCGGCCGTGGGAGTCCCATAGGGCGGCACACAATTGGCCGGTGTAGGCCGTCATTGTAAATAAGAATTTGTTCTTAACTGATTTGCCTAGTTAAATAAAGGTTAAATAAATAAATAAAAAATAATATATATACATTGAAAGAGGACGGACCATGTTGCTTATTCATTTAACTCTTAGCATAGTGATCGGTGCTCTATGTTGACTGATTTGTCCTCATGGCTGTTTGGTTTCTGAGGTCAGATCTTAGGCATGTTATCTGTACTGCGTCTCTACTGGCTAGTCTGAGGTCAGCTCTTAGACATGTTATCTGTACTGGCTGGAGAGGGAACGTTGAGAAGAGGATCTCAGATATCAAGCATGCACAGGAGCTGTCACCAAGGCCCTCATTGTAATTTATTCAAGAGAGAGGGGTTCGGGGGATGGGCGGTGGTCTTTTATGGGCGCTGGTGACTGGCTGGGGCTGGAGGGGAGGATCTGATGGTGTGTAGGGGAATGGGGATGCATACTAAAGGCTACATGAGAGGGCAAGATACATTCTGTGTGTCAGCTGTGGCGTTACTATACTTTCTTAGTATTTGGTTGTGGATGATGTGTATATTTATAACTCTTGATGTACCATCAGGTGCATACTACAACAGAGCAGTAATTAAATATCATTGAAATAGCCATAATTAAAAAGATGAATATAAAATGATTTAATGGTTGCTTTCAAGGGCTCTGCCTTTGAAATGAGAGAGCCTGGTACCATGGGGATATATCATTGAGTTGGTCACAGATGAGCACAGCTGAAACCATACTCTGTGTTTTTGTGATGTTGGGGACGGTGTCATATCCTCATCTCCTCTTAGATCTTACCCCAGAGTCAGGCTCTGCTGCCCCAAACTGATGACTGCTCTCTATTAAACATTTAGTCACTCACCCTTCATGGTTAGAGGCCTGCCTTCAGAAAGACATAAGACATCCCGCTGAACACAGAAAATAGAAATGTCAAGGAAAATGAACAGAGAGTCAAACAGGGCATCAGTTTCCATAAATTGAAATGCTAAAAATATTCCCCCCAAAAGTGGACGATTAAGGGCATTTATTTCAGAGGTGGGTTTTTCAAGTAGAAGAACAAGAGGTTTGGCTGGAGCAGGACGGTAGCAGGATGGTAGCAGGATGGGAGCAGGACGGTAGCAGGATGGTAGCAGGACGTTAGCAGGACGTTAGCAGGACGTTAGCAGGACGGTAGCAGGACGGTAGCAGGATTGTAGCAGGACGTTAGCAGGACGGTAGCAGGACGGTAGAAGGATTGTAGCAGGAGGGTAGCAGGATGGTAGAAGTATGGTAACAGGATGGTAGCAGAACGGTAGCAGGACGGTAGCAGCAGGGCCGGCCCGTGGCATAGGCGGAATAGGCAAATGATAGGGGTGCCGTCCATCCATAGGGGCACCCAAATGAATGAAGATTTGTATTTATTTATTTATTATAATTTTTTTACTAATACTATTTTAATACTATTCATTTGAAATATTACAAAAAAGCTAATCTTTTATGTTTTTTTGTCTGGGAGCAGCAGTTTTCAGTGGCCCACTACAATAGGAAGATGGCGAACGGGGTAGGGTGGAGACCATGGCTCAAACTCATCAAAAACGCCTGCTCTCTGCTATGAATCAAGAGAGACTCGATGACCTCGCCACCATATCAACTGAGCACGAGTTGTCCTACCTCTCTCTATCTCGCTCTGTCTCTCTCAGATGATTTGATTTCAGGATCATGAACCGCTACAGAGAGATAAGGCTGGGTCATCGACATAATGCTTATTTTACACTGCTCCAGCGAAACGAGGCCCTCCATGCATTTATGAAAGCACGTGTTTCTAAAGCTCAAATGATTCTACGGTTATTTTTATTGTAATTGTAACAATTATGGGATAGTGCTATGTGTGATAATAGGTGGAATATTATTATTAAGAAACTCGGTTTCCTACTATAGGTAGTTGGCTGCATAGTGATAGCAACATTGTTAAGTAATATTCCCTTCTGTCTGGTAAGGGATCCATATTTTTATGGGAATAATCATAGAATTACATATATAATTGGAGCCTTTTTCTTCCTATTCACAAAAATAAGTGGTACGCCTACCTGTTTGATAAACACAATTATATCCATAGATGTCGGTATAGCCAAATACTGTCACATGCACTCCTTAAATACCTCCGTGTCTGGGAAGGGCTTGGTGTGTTTGTTTAAAACCAGGGCTCGAAATGAGTGAGGGTATCCCATACCCTTTGTTAAAGAACATTTTAAAAAGGATATCTATTGTTTGCTTCATAATTTCAAAACAATACATGAAAAGTATCCAGATTATATAACATGTTCTATAAAAAGGCTTAGCTCTGTGATGCTTTATGGAAGAAACTAGCTTTAAAATGCCTGCGAAAGACTCCGATGCTTATGGGGATATATAGATTTCTCTCTATGACTTTCTGAAGCTGAGCTGCAGACTATAATATTCAAGGAGACAAACAATTTGACTTTGCTATTCTGTCCCTATTAATTGAGCTTTCCACTTTCTGAAATAAAGAGATGTTTGTTTAAATCAAGGCACCTATTAGGGAAGCACTTCTGTTTTGGGTTATGCAATGGACAAGTAGCCAACAAATGAAGATTACATTTTTCTGCCTCGGTAGAGCGTCTGTCTGGGTGGAAAGTTTACTTTTAAAAGTGCCATGCTTAGATTCATAAGGATGTCTAAGATTTAATTATTTGCACACAGTTTTGTAAACAATACACTCTGGTTTGATGTTGGAGAAATTTGGCCTATTATGTTCTGTTCCTCCTACTTTCCTCCGACTTTTTGCCTAGCGCGGCAGAACGTCCAGGACCGGCCCTGCGTAGCAGAACAGGAGCAGGATGGTAGCAGGACGGTAGCAGGATGGTAGCAGGATGGTAGCAGGATGGGAGCAGGACGGTAGCAGGATGGTAGCAGTCTAGGCCAGAGTAGAGATAACGGCTGGCCTGGCACTGGCCACTGCACTGGGCTGCTTATTCTGTACTAGGTTCAAAAGGACCCGTAATGACAAGGCTCTGAGCTGCAGCCCTCTCTCTGTCTCTCTGTCTCTCTGTCTCTCTCTCTCTCTCTCTCTCTCTCTCTCTCTCTGTCTCTCTCTGTCACTCTCTGTTTTTCTGACCCCCATTCTCTACCACTCATGCTCCCCCACATATAATTATGTTGTCGGAGCAACCAGGATAGAACCCTGCAGGGGAGAGAAGGAGAGAGCAGAGTAAAACTAAGCACTGAGCTTTTACAAGACCTTGTTTAAACTTCAGGACAGGGACTAGGGAACCCTACGTGCCATGGACTAAGTATACAGGCCTTTTTAAAAACAAATTTGGACATGCTTGTGTTTGCTGAAAAATGTTTCGTAGTTTATTGATTTGACATTTTTGCAGTTTATTCCAAAGATTTATTGGTTTAATTCCATTACCCAGAGCTTTTCTTCCCAATGAAACTCCAGAGAGGGAAGTTAATACATTAACAGTGTTTACTTTACCAAGCTCTCAGAGCCCTGCAAGATTTCACTTTAAAAGCAAAGAAATTATAATTTTTGTACACTGTTATTCTAACAACCTGGCTTTTACAGTTCTCCTACACTCGAGCGACTGTAAACATAATCCAAGTTTCAACAAGTGGTGTTTTGCCAGGCTGGGGACGAGCTAACCCAGTCTGTTTGGTTTTTTTCATTAACGACATGTACAGTACAGAGCCGCAATATTTCTCCATCTGACCTTCTTAATATAATCCTGTTTGTCCTGTGTATACTATACTATACTATACTATACTATACTATACTATACTATACTATACTATACTATACTTAAGCAAAAAGGCACAAAGGGGTGTGGTTTATGGCCAGTATACCATGCCTAAGGGCTGTTCTTACGCACAACGCCATGCGGAGTACCTGGATACAGCCCTTAGCTGAGGTATATTGGCCATATACCACAAACCCCAGAGGTGCCTAATTGCTGTTATAAACTGGTTATCAACTTAATTAGAATAGTAAAAATACATGTTTTGTCATACCTGTGGTATAAGGTATGATATACCACGGCTTTCAGACAAATCAGCATTCAGGGCTTGAGCCAAACAGTTTATACTATACTATACTATACTATACTATACTATACTATACTATACTATACTATACTATACTATACTATACTATACTATACTATACTATACTCACACAGGCTCAATGTGGGATTCATTCTCTCTCTGTTGATGTTTGCTTTGTGTTTGTAATGGAGACTCTGACTGACTGGCTGACTGGTTGACTAGCTGGCTGACTTGGTGACTGGCTGACTGAACCTGCTCTCTAGCAGCATACAGGCTGGCTAGAGTCCTCTGACTCGAGCTGCCTTTCAAAGAATGACAAAAATTCCCCACCCCAGTTTTTTATGCTTTCTTTCATCAAAACATAGAACTCTGGGACTTTTTTAACTGCAGCTGTTAAAACAAGGATCAAAGCCAGAAACAGTTTTAGACTTGACAAAATAAAAAACAAAGGTATTCTGGAGACATTCTTCCAAAGGGCCAACCATAATCCTCATCTCTCGCTTTTTTTCTGTGTTAATGTCTCGACACTGTGGGTGCCAATGAAAAGGATCTCTCCTTCCCTCTCTCCTCTCTCTCTCTCTCTCTCTCTCTCTCTCTCTCTCTCTCTCTCTCTCTCTCTCTCTCTCTCTCACTCTCTCTCTTCTCTCTCCCACTTACACACACACTAACACACACATGCAGTGCCGTGTAATGTTGACTATCATCCTTGGCTGTATCAAAGTAGTTTCCTCTTACCCATTGTACTGTACAGACTACAAAGTCCCGAGAGGCACTAAGAATAGCTTCCTGTTTTCCTGGAGGGTCGGTGGGTGAGATAGTGAAGTGAGGTAATGGACGGCACGCTGCTCCACTTGACAGAGAGATAACCCTGGAACCAGCTGGCTGGCTGTACAGACCTACTGGCCACAAAAGTACAGCACAGGGATCACTGCTGGACTCATGAACACATGGATAGACATTGCTCTCTGGAGTTCTGAGTCATTCCATTGATAGAGAGAGAGAGAGAAAGAGAGAGAGAGAGAGAGAGAGGAGAGAGATAGAGACAGACAGAGACAGACAGACAGACAGACAGACAGACAGACAGACAGACAGACAGACAGACATAGAGAGACAGACAGACAGACAGACAGACAGACAGACAGACAGACAGACAGACAGAGAGAGAGAGACAGAGAGACAGACAGACACACAGAGAGACATAGACAGACAGACAGAAAGGTCCTGATGAACTTATTTTTGAATATAACTCTTTTATAACACCTATGTAACACACGTGATGTATTCCTAGCCACAATGTCAAGCTAGCAAGCTATACAGCTCCTGAGTGGGGGAGGGTATGATCCGGGGTGCATAGAGAGAAGGTTGATCCTGGAAGACACAGGGCCGTGCCTGGGACTCATCTATGGAGCGGGTTGGGGTGGAGCAGTGGGGGACAGTTGGCAAACGCCAGTGTAAAGACTGGGATGGCCCCCTCCCACTGCTCTGACTACCCGCCTGTCTCCCAAGCAGGAAATCCCTTGTACTTCATCTGTTGGCCCTCAAAGAGCCAGGGTCTTTATGTTAACCCCCACACCCACTACCCAAATCCATCAGGATTCTATTTCATACCGCTGTCCTCACTCAGTCAGTGTCTTCTCTTCCCTGCCTCCTCCTTTCTCCCCCATCCCTCCTTTCTCCCCTACCCCTCTCTCTCTTTGCCACACAGTGAAATAGAATCAGTCTCAGTCCTCTCCTGGTCTTCCTTCAACTGGACTAATTATTCATTTGCTACAGTGTTTTCCTTTCGTTCACTTGTTTTTAAAAGACCCAGTGATAGAATGGCAGACAGCTCTTTGTCTGCTCTTCTTCTTACAGAGTAGAAAGGATTTAAATTCCAGGAGAACCCTCTCACATCTTGTTCTCTCTAACATTTCTGTATACATTCATTTCCTCCCTCTCTTTTTTCTGCTGTAAAAGAGTTGAAGTTGAAGTTCTGCTAATTATAATGACTTTAGAGTGGAGGGAGGGAGAGAGGGAGAGAGGAGGAGTGTGAGAGAGAGAGAGAGAGAGAGAGCAAGAGAGGGAGAGGGGGAGAGAGAAAACAAGAGGAACCAGCAGCCCAGTGCGTCTTGGTGTGTTGCAGCTCTGAAGCAGCTATTGTTGTTTGATACATTACTTGCGTTCCATCCCTAATACACACCACTTCTATTAGCATGCTAGGCTAGCTGGCCAGCTGGATGCTTTCCCTACAACATCGTGACTTAGAGAACTCATTTGCATATAGATCAGGTTGGGGGAGATTTCGGCCCAGATAATTGACTCAGAATGCATCTCTCAGGATGTTGACATGCTGTCCCTCTGATGCGTCAAACGTCACATTCCTGATGATGCTGGAGGTTTTTAGAGCACGGTTAGCGCCCCCTCCTTAGGACCCCCTCCTCCCCTGTCCCCTTCTTTTACTTCTCCCCCACAGGGCCAGTGCTGCTGGAACTAGGGCAGGGCAGGCCAGGCGTGAGAGAGAGGGATGGAGGGATGGAGGGATGGATGGATGGATGGAGAGAAAGGTGAATGATGGATCTATGAATGACATCTTGAGGAGGGATAGCTCTGTCAGTGTAACAGGGGCTGGACAGTATGGCAGAGGCAGCAACAACTTCACTGTTAATGTGTGTTTTCTTTATCACTCTGTAACTGGGTGTATCTTAGCTTGGGGGGACCTGCCCATGACACGCTGGTGAACAATATGATGTGAAGGCTTGTGTGAAGGCTTCTATAGACTAGCTGAAGGGGCAGCTGTATGGAGACGGAGGGTAGAGGGGCTGGCCCATGGTATGATCAATCACTCTATGGCTGACCTGCCTCTCCTCTGACAGCCTTCTTGGTTAACCAGCCAAGTCAACCACATGGCCTCCAGCGCCAAGGATACAGACCACGTCTCTCTCCTTCCTATCCTTCTTTTCACTTCACCCATCTCTCGTTTCACTTCATCCTTCTCTATTTTCACTTCATCATCTCTCTTTTCACTTCACCCATCTCTCGTTTCACTTCATCCATCTCTATTTTCACTTTATCATCTCTCTTTTCACTTCATCCGTCTCTATTTTCACTTCATAATCTCTATTTTCACTTCATCATCTCTCCTTTCTTTCCCTCTGAAATGAGAGGCATATGAAAGGGAGAAAGTCAGACAGTGGAAGATTTGCGTACCACCGACAGCAAAAATACAGAATTCTCTCAGGATTATTTTCACAGTGTGTATTCCACTCCACAATCTGATTTCTCATGGTGGATTCCATCTCATTTCCACTTTCAGCCTAGTATTCAACAGCGGATCTATCCACTGTCTTATCTAATCTATTATCAGACTGAGTAGGGAACACAACCATTATACAAGTGATGGAATGACTTTGTCTACAGGATGAACTAAATCTCTTCAGCCCAATGGCCTTGCTGGTGTTTGAAACATGATGGAGTACTCCAGCCATAGCCGATCTCCCCGCATATCCATGCCTCGCGGCTCTACTCTGATAGAACACTTATGTAGGAAATGGCTTATTTCCTCAGACAAGGGTAGATAAGTTGACTCATATTGAGTCTGCTTAACACATTTTGTGTCCTTAGGTGTTTTTGTAGTCTGTCTTGGCTCCTCTGCAGGGTGACATTACACAGACATCCAGTGATCTGCTTTGAGAAACGACATGGCTCATGCAGCTTTCCGGCTGAGTGCCTGTACACTCCTCTGAGCCCCTCTGTGTCGCACCCGGGTCTCTCGTCACCAGGGTGACCGCTGATTCATCACAAAGAAATCCCTGCCTGGGGCTGCTGGGCGCGGAGCTGTGGAGGAGAGGATCATGGGTAGGATGGGTCCCACAGAGAGCAGGAAGTGTCTGTGTTATATGACGATGACGTGTCTGACCCTGTGGACCAGGCGAGGCTAATCCAGCCTTCTGATTGGAGGAGGGAAGATTAGGTAATGCCTGGAGCGTCCTAGCCCCTCATAGCAGGCAGTAGTAGATAAGGGATGTGTGTGATCCAGTCAGATGCCCCTGTGGTCTCTCTCAGGCTAAGCCCTGATAGTAGAGTAGGTTCTTTAACATTCATCCTTTTAGCAGGAGAGAGTGTGTGTTTCCACGTTCAGTATGTGTGTCTATGTGCATGTGTGTGTGTGTGTGTGTGTGACCCTATGTTTGTGTGTGTGTGACCCTAGGTTCTAGACTTCCAGTCATTGCGCTAACGCTAGTTAGCATTGGCTCACAAAACTAACTTCTGTCATACTGGATACAGAGTCATAAAAATGGTATCCATGAGTTCATCTGACTGGGGAAGTAGATAAATGGCTGTATTGACAAAATCCCAAAGTATCCCTTTAAGGGGGATGCGCAGCTCAAGGTGAACTCTCATTGAACTTATGTTGCCATGGTTTTCTTCCTTACATTATTGGTCCAAATTGCCACATGCTATCATTATTGTCATTATCAACTAGTTACATACTTTCTACTCTTTTCAGTGGTACAAAACTTGGAAGATGGTACTGAGGGGATGCTTCCTGTATTTGATATCATTCCATTTGATGAAAGGATCGCTGGTTTGCGTGCTGTATGTTGCATGTGACTCTGGGCCCGGTGTGGGGTGTTGAAAGGGACAGTATTGGGAGATCATTGGGCTGTCCGGAGGTGCAGGCTGACTGAGTCTCGCCTTCTGTTCCATAGACAGATAAAGCAGGAAGCAGCTGCTTGTGGATAACTGCTGCTGCTACCTACCTTACCCCCTATCTGATGTCTCTCTGCCTTCTATCCAACACGCTCTCTCTTTTTCTCTCTCTCCTACCCTCCCTACATCTGCTGGAATGACGCTTCCAGGTGGCCAAGAGAGAGCCAGAGAGTGAAAGAGAGGTAAGAGGGGGAGGGAGCGAGGAGAGGGCCGGAATCTAGGAAAGGTATGAGAGAAAGATTGCATTTGACAAAGTGCCTTTGTCACTGAGCCAAGTTATCTTTCAAGGTGCATTGCTTAGCCTTGGGCCGGGGGATGGGTGGAGGGCGAGGAAAGGAAAAACAGCTGAAACTTTATCACAGATGTAGCATGTTGCAGGGCCTGGAGTGTGACGGACAGGGAGGAAGAAATGTTGAGTTAAGCAAGAGACACAGGCAAAGATCAGGCCTCTGCAAGATACATAAAATAATAATGATATAGTGTCTAGACCCTCCTGTGAGTCTTCTAGTGTCTACTGAAATAGTCTCTCCTGTTAGTCTTCTAGTGTCTACTGAAATAGTCTAGTCTCTCCTGTGAGTCTTCTAGTTTCTACTGAACTAGTCTAGTCTCTCCTATGAGTCTTCTAGTGTCTACTGAAATAGTCTAGTCTCTCATGTTAGTCTTCTAGTGTCTACTGAAATAGTCTCTCCTGTTAGTCTTCTAGTGTCTACTGAAATAGTCTAGTCTCTCCTGTGAGTCTTCTAGTGTCTACTGAAATAGTCTAGTCTCTCCTATGAGTCTTCTAGTGTCTACTGAAATAGTCTAGTCTCTCATGTTAGTCTTCTAGTGTCTACTGAAATAGTCTAGTCTCTCCTATGAGTCTTCTAGTGTCTACTGAAATAGTCTAGTCTCTCCTGTGAGTCTTCTAGTGACTACTGAAATAGTCTAGTCTCTCCTGTGAGTCTTCTAGTGTCTACTGAAATAGTCTAGTCTCTCCTGTGAGTCTTCTAGTGTCTACTGAAATAGTCTAGTCTCTCCTGTGAGTCTTCTAGTGTCTACTGAAATAGTCTAGTCTCTCCTGTGAGTCTTCTAGTGTCTACTGAAATAGTCTCTCCTGTTAGTCTTCTAGTGTCTACTGAAATAGTCTCTCCTGTGAGTCTTCTAGTGTCTACTGAAATAGTCTAGTCTCTCCTGTGAGTCTTCTATTTTCTACTGAACTAGTCTAGTTTCTCCTGTTAGTCTTCTAGTGTCTACTGAAATAGTCTCTCCTGTGAGTCTTCTAGTGTCTACTGAAATAGTCTCTCCTGTGAGTCTTCTAGTGTCTACTGAAATAGTCTAGTCTCCCCTGTTAGTCTTCTAGTGTCTACTGAAATAGTCTAGTCTCTCATGTCAGTCTTCTAGTGTCTACTGAAATAGTCTAGTCTCCCCTGTTAGTCTTCTAGTGTCTACTGAAATAGTCTAGTCTCCCATGTGAGTCTTCTAGTGTCTACTGAAATAGTCTAGTCTCTCCTGTTAGTCTTCTAGTGTCTACTGAAATAGTCTCTCCTGTGAGTCTTCTAGTGTCTACTGAAATAGTCTCTCCTGTGAGTCTTCTAGTGTCTACTGAAATAGTCTAGTCTCCCCTGTTAGTCTTCTAGTGTCTAATGAAATAGTCTAGTCTCTCACGTTAGTCTTCTAGTGTCTACTGAAATAGTCTAGTCTCCCCTGTTAGTCTTCTAGTGTCTACTGAAATAGTCTAGTCTCTCATGTTAGTCTTCTAGTGTCTACTGAAATAGTCTAGTCTCTCATGTTAGTCTTCTAGTGTCTACTGAAATAGTCTACTCTCTCCTGTGAGTATTCTAGTGTCGACTGAAATAGTCTAGTCTCTCATGTTAGTCTTCTAGTGTCTACTGAAATAGTCTAACCACTCCTGTTAGTATTCTAGTGTCTATTGAAATAGTCTAACCACTCCTGTTAGTTTTCTAGTGTCTACTGAAATAGGCTAGTCTCTCCTGTTAGAGGACTGTCAGTGCTCTACTACGACACTCAGTGGTAAAGGGTTTAGCCTAGAGGAGTAATTCCTCTGGCATTCAATTGTCATCTAATTGCCTTTGGTTGCTAATGCCAGCAGTAGCTAATCTGATCATGGGGGTGCTAATTGAGAGAAGATGAGTTTATCCTTGTCAGGCTGGTGGTGCTGGGCACTAGAGACAGACACTGGAGCCTCTGGCTGGTGATACTAGAGCCTGGTCTAAATCAGACTTGCTATTATGAGAGTAAGGGCTGCTAATTACCATTATTTTGCTGTGAGGAAAACCTGTTATCCTCACCTCTCTGTCATGACGGAGGTCCACCTCTAAGCCCCATATACCCTACATGAGGGTAGGATTTCTGGTACATGCCTCCAGCTCATTAGAACTACTACTAGTACTACTCCTAAGACCACTACAGTACTTCTCTCACAAAACTGCTTACAAAAAAATGTAATGAAGTTCAGTAGATGAGAGTTAAGGTATGTAATTGTAACCTGGGGAAGGCAGGGTTTGGACTGTGATGAACAGTGTCTTTGTTTGACCTAGTATGATAAAGCATGTTGTTTATGCCCCACCTGGCTTCACTGTAATTCATATCTGTGTACTGTAGTGATTATGCTTAAAGCAAGAGCCAGTCTCAATGGAGTTTATAGAAACTACCAGAATACCTTCATTAGTCCCATCATAACAACTGTTGCCAGGGAATAGATATACCTCTACTTTCTCTTTGTCTCTCTAAATCAAATCAAATCACATTTTATTTGTCACATACACGTGTATAGCAGATGTTATTGCTGGTGTAGCGAAATGCTTGTGTTTCTAGCTCCAACAGTGCTGTAATAACGAAAAAGTTATATCGAACAGTTTCACAATATATACCCCAATACACACAAATCTAAGTAAAGGAATGGAATTAAGAATATATAGATATATGGACGAGCAATGTCAGAGCGGTCTAGGCTAAGATACAGTAGAATAATATAACCTTTCTGGAGAGGGTGTGGTACTGAACCAAAATAATCTCTATGTAACCAAACACTGCATAGCGTTACATAAAAGAAGAGAGAGAGAGAATGAGAAAGGGAAGAGATAGAGAGAAAAGAAGGGGGTGAATTGTTTGTAGGCAACATTGAAATAGAAGTCTCTGGTGGGTTCAGAAATGGCTGACATCTGAATCAGTGAAGCCCAGAATTAGGTGACTGTGGAGCTGGGGAGTGGTGGGTGTGTGTCTGTGTCGGTGTGTGTTGTGGAGCTGGGGAGTGGTGTGTGTGTGTCTGTGTCGGTGTGTGTTGTGGAGCTGGGGGAGTGGTGTGTGTGTGTCTGTGTCGGTGTGTGTTGTGGAGCTGGGGAGTGGTGGGTGTGTGTCTGTGTCGGTGTGTGTTGTGGAGCTGGGGGAGTGGTGGGTGTGTGTCTGTGTCGGTGTGTGTTGTGGAGCTGGGGGAGTGGTGGGTGTGTGTCTGTGTCGGTGTGTGTTGTGGAGCTGGGGAGTGGTGGGTGTGTGTCTGTGTCGGTGTGTGTTGTGGAGCTGGGGAGTGGTGGGTGTGTGTCTGTGTCGGTGTGTGTTGTGGAGCTGGGGGAGTGGTGGGTGTGTGTCTGTGTCGGTGTGTGTTGTGGAGCTGGGGGAGTGGTGGGTGTGTGTCTGTGTCGGTGTGTGTTGTGGAGCTGGGGAGTGGTGGGTGTGTGTCTGTGTCGGTGTGTGTTGTGGAGCTGGGGAGTGGTGGGTGTGTGTCTGTGTCGGTGTGTGTTGTGGAGCTGGGGAGTGGTGGGTGTGTGGTGGTGTTGGAGTGTGTTTGGAGATGTGAGGGCATATCAGATGCCTGACCTCCTCCCAGGCTGGGGGTGACATTCCCCTTTTTCCTATCGTCCCTCTCCTAGAATCAGGTTCTAATCTGTCTTTAGTGCCACGGTTCCATTTATCAGATTGGCTCATCTCTGATGGATGGTATAGTAAGCCTGCAGGTGTGAGTGTTTGCCCCAGTCCCCTTCACAGCCCCTGCCCTCTATACCTCTCCGTTCCATAGATTTTATTCCAGCTATTACAATGAGCTTGTCCTCCTTTAGCTTCCAACGAGCCTCCTCTGCTCTACACGGCACTTTCTCTGCTATAATGAGGACAGACCAAGCCCCATCAGTGGGACAGCTCAGCCTAGTAGCCTTCTATCAACATCATAGTGGACTGGCCTATTGGTCCTCATAGTGGACTGGTCCACTGGTCCTCATAGTGGACTGGCCGACTGGTCCTCATAGTGGACTGGTCCACTGGTCCTCATAGTGGACTGGCCGACTGGTCCTCATAGTGGACTGGCCTATTGGTCTTCATAGTGGTCTGGCCTATTGGTCCTCATACTGGACTGGTCCACTGGTCCTCATAGTGGACTGGACTGGTCCACTGATCCTCATAGTGGACTGGCCTACTTGTCCTCATAGTGGACTGGCCGACTGGTCCTCATAGTGGACTGGCCGACTGGTCCTCATAGTGGACTGGTCCACTGGTCCTCATAATGGACTTGCCTACTGGTCCTCCATGTTGGGGCAGGACCAGACCAGACATTGTT